>RCUC01119959.1:0-12385 GCA_003697995.1 Taxidea taxus jeffersonii | reverse complement strand
AGAAATGTTTTTAATATAATGAAATCCTCCTGTTAGGTTTAATTACTTTGAGTTTCTTACTATCTTCTTACTCTACATTGTCTGTAGTTATGAACAGGCTGAAATCTTGAGATTGGGAATGGAACACATCTAAATAAAAAATTACCTAATGGCACCTGGGTAGCTCAGTCTGTTAAGTAACTGACTCTTGGTTTTGGCTCAGGTCAGGATCTCAGGGTCCTGAGCTCAAACCCTACATCAGGCTCTGTGTTCAGCACAGAGCATGCTTGAGTTTATCTTCTTTTCCCTCATCCAGTGGGAAAGACAGTCTCTTCAATAAATGGTGCTGGGAAAATTTGACAGCTATGTATAAAAGAATGATACTCAGCCATTCTCTTATACCATACACAAAGATAAACTCGAAATGGATAAAAGACCTCAACGTGTAGCAGGAATCTATCAAAATCCTAGAGAAGAACATAGACACTAACTCCTTTGATATTGGCCACAGCAATTTCTTTCAAGACATGTCTCCAAAGGCAAAGGAAACAAAAGCAAAAATGAACTTGTAGGACTTCATCAAGATCAAAAGCTTCTGCACAGCAAAGGAAACAGTCAACAAACAAGGAGGGAACCATGGAATGGGAGAAGATATTTGCAAATGACACTACAGACAAAGCAATGATATCCAAGATCTATGAACAACTCCTCAAACTCAACACATACAAAACGTATAATCATGTCAAAAAATGGGCAGAAGACATTATCAGACACTTCTCCAAAGAAGACATACAAATGACCAACAGACACATGAAAAAATATTCATCATCATTAGCCATCAGGGAGATTCAAATCAAAACCACATTGATAGAGCTACCCTATGACCCTGCAATTGCACACTGGGTATTTAGCCCAAAGATACAGACGTAGTGAAAAGAAGGGACATCTGACCCCAATGTTCATAGCAGCAATGGCCATAGTCACCAAACTGTGGAAAGAACCAAGATGCCCTTCAACAGACAAATGGATAAAGATATGGTCCATATATACAATGAAATATTATGCCTCCATCAGAAAGGATGAATACCTAACTTTTGTACCAACATGGATGGTACTGGAAGAGTTTATGCTGAGTGAAATAATTAAGCAGAGAGGGTCAATTATCATATGGTTTCACTTACTTGTGGAGAATAAGGAATAACAGAGGACATTGGGAGATGGAGAAAAGTGAGTTGGGGGAAATTGGAGGGGGAGACAAATAATGAGAGACTGTGGACTCTGAGAAATAAACTGAGGGCTCTTTTTGTGGGAGAGGGATTTGGGTGAGCCTGGTGGTGGTTATTTTGGGGGGCACATAATTCATGGAGAACTAGGTGTGGTTCATAAACAATGAATGCTGGAACACTGAAAAGAAATAAAATAAAATGGAAAAAAACCACATTGAGATACCACTTTATACCAGTTAAAATGGCTAAAATTAACAGGACAGTAAACAACAAGTGTTGGAGAGGATGTGGACAAAGGGGAACCTTCTTACACTGTTGGTGGAAATGCAAGTTGGTGCAGCCACTTTGGAAAGCATTGTGGTGATTCCTCAAAAAATCAAAAATTATATTAAAAATTAAAATTTAAAATAGAGCTACCTTATGACCCTGTGCTGGGTATTTACCCCAAAGATTCAGATTTGTGAAAAGAAAGGCCATCTGTACCCAATGTTCATAGCAGCAATGGCCACATTCGTCAAACTGTGGAAAGAGCCAAGATGCCTTTCAATGGACAAATGTATAAAGATATGGTCCATATATAGACATATATACATAATACATATTCTTCTAATGCATATTCTAATACATATTCTTCTCCCTTTGCCCTTGTCCCAGCGCACTCTCTCTCTCTCTCGAATAAAATCTTTAAAAATAATTACCCGTACTCATTGGATCTAATTTTCAAGAGCTGAAATATCTTTAGTTATAATATTAGGATAATACTGTATTTAGTACGTGGTTCTAATTTTGTTTTATTTGTAATATTTACTTGAACATTAACTGAGGGACTTTAGAAAATGTTACATATGCATTGAATATTTTAAACACATTTGTATGTGTGCATATGTGTGTATGTATTTACATCATGTTCATATATATAGTGTGTGTCAAAGGACCAGTAAGTGCAGTTAGGATGACTACAAAATTCTCTTAAGACCAAGGTAGGAATAGGTATTACTTATGTCAACACAAGTTATTGATTGACAATGGCCTTCTGACTTTGATGTAATTCTAGGAAGGATACTGAAGGATACTAATGTGAGACCAGGTCTGATGGGAAAGACACCCCTCCCTGGGGACAAACAGAAACACAGCAGCACATATTAATAAGCATGAAATTTTTATTCTTTTAGACTGAGCAAAAACCTTGCTAATATACCAATATGCTTTTCAACCAATACACAAACAGAATCGATGGTAGAAAGTACATATGAAGTCCATTTCTTCAATTCATATAAAGACAGTGTATGAAAAGCTGCAGGTTCCTAATACACACATATAGTTTTTAATAAAGCAATAGGCATTAAGAAAACTCTAGACATATAAATTCACATCCTTCTGTATTCCTTCTAATTACCTAGTAAAATCATGTACTTAAAAGAGGAATTCAAAATATGCTTTAGATTAATTTTCTTATATATAGCTCACATCTCAGAACTATTAAATCTAAAAGCATGTTGAAAAACCTTGAGTGCATGCATTACTCTGAAAATGGTTGCTAAAATTTGCATTTGATTATGCTAAAATAGATGTTATGGCTAGTTTTGTGCACTCACTGCAGAATCCCAGTTTTAAGAAGTGTTTTAATGTATCCACATGCCCTAGAGCTAAGCCAAGGGAATTGGGAATAAGTAGAGAAAATACAGTTTCAGTATTTTCTTTTAAAAATTTCCCCAGCATTAAAACTAGTATTTTGCTTGAAAAATTACTAAATGTCCGGTATTTTATTCTTTTTAACTCAAGCTTAACCCATACAAAATATTTAACATCAATTCTGTCATATTTTGAATTTCTTATCAGTTAGGCTAGTGAAGTATTGTAGGTAAATTGTTCATAATAATTTGGTACTCGATTCAAAGAAACAAATTAAGCCAAGAAACATGCACATAATTTTAACAAGTGTCAAGCCTTTCACTCCTATAACTTTTTACAATACTTTAAAATATTTCCCTCTCTCTTTACCTACAATTATTTAGTCTCATTATTATGGAGTATATAATGAGTCCTCAGAATAAAATATGATTTCCTTTTTAATAAAAATGGAATTTTTAAATAGAGTAGCACAATTAAAATGTCATTGTTTCTAGTAACACTGATTTCAGCTGGCAATGGGTTCCTTGCACTCTTTTTTTTAAAATTCCTAATTCTCTTTTCTGTAGAGAATATGCATGTGCATGTGCCAAAAAATATCTAAATTTATATTACTGCAAATTATGCAATCAGGATATTTCAAGTAATAATCTCAGGGGCCCTATTTTTCTCTTAGATTAGGTAGTTAAAATACCATAGGTCTTGTACTATAAAGAGAGATATAAAAACTAAAACAGAAAATTAAGAAACACATTTTAATTAAAGGCTAGAAGAAACTGTATTTTGTTACCCATATTTCTTTTTTCAAATATTATTTTCTGTGTTCACTACAAATGTTTATAGTTTCATGTAAATTATGTTTACTTAAATATTTATTTTATACAAAGATTCATGTACTTGGAAAATATATTCTATGGACGTACACCTAAGTTACAGTGTTAAATGATGGGATAGTGGATAGCCTAGCCTGAAAAACCTTCCACCTTTTAGAAAGGAAAAGACACCTGAATGAATGCAGAATTACACCATTTCAAACAGAGGGCTTTGTGGCATGTTTAGAATGTGTTACTCTTTTTTATTATTTTTTTAAGGTTTTATTTATTTGAGAAAGAGAGTGAGCGGGAGAGAAAGCACAAGTCAGGGGGAAAGGCAGAGGAAGAAGCAGACTCCTTGGATACGGGGCTTGGTCCCAGGACCCTGGGATCATGACCTGAGCTGAAGGAAGACAGCTTAATCCACTGAGTCACCCAGGTGCCCCTAGAAAATGTCACTTTTAAAGCAGAGATTTATTGGGGCACCTGGGTAGCTCAGTTGGTTGAGCATGAGACCCTTGATTTGAACTCAGGTCTGGATCTTGGTGTCATGGGATGCAGCCCTTCTGGGCTCTGCACTCAGTAGGGAGTCTGCTTCCTCCTTCTCCCTCTCTCTCTGCCCCTCTCCCTGCTTGCACTCTTTCTCTCCTTCTCTAATATAAGTAAATAAATAAATCTTTAAAACAACAATTTATTAAAACCACTAAAGAAATCTTGTACATAGTGCTTTTCATGGACAAGATCTCATAAAATCAAAGCATATTGTGGTGTTTGTAGTAATCTTGTATAATGATGGCTTACAAGCTTCTATTTATTTTTCCTATCATTTTGCTGAAATTACTATGTGGTACCATGATTAAAAATTAATCAAAATTATATATTGAATTCCTTCTCTAAGTACATGATTTTTTTAGGCTGTCACTGAGAACAGAGTAAGAGGACATGCGGCCTTATCTATGTGTAATTCTTTTTTCTAAATCCAATTGCTTAAAGTAAGGAAAAACACATATTAGGAGTCTGCTATTTGTCATGTATTATGGGTAGAAAATAGCAGTTTCCATAAGCATAGCTAGAACAGAAGGAAAAAATAATTTCAACGGAAAATAAAACTTCCATTTAATTTTGTTTTTTTTTAACAATTCAGTTCTTTATTGAAACTATTAAATAGGTTTTCTGATATATCTCAATTAAATACATCATTGCTTTTATCCTCAGTGCTTAGCCTTTGCATCTAGTAAACATTTAAAAAATATGTGAAATTAACACTTAAGAAATATGTTGCATGTAAGTGATGAATCACAAAATTCTACTACTAAAACTAATATCACACTATATATTACTTAACAAGAATTTAAATAAAAATTTTAAAAAAGAAAAAAATAAAATTTGAAAGAGAAATAAATACTTAAGAAATATATATATTCATAACATATAATTGTTATATGTAAATATATATCATGTTTTATATATATAGTTTTATATATAAAATATAATATGTTTCATGTATTACATATATATCATGTTATACATGGTATAATATATATAGTCCTTTTCAGTATTTAAACATTTCTCTTTAGGTAGATCTCCTGATTCTGTAGGCATAAACTTTCACATGTCTCTTCCCTTTTAAGCCCCTTCAAAACAAATAGCATGTGTGACCTTCATAACTGTGTGAAGGTAGAGGATAGATGAGGGTTCAATATGCAGTGGGCTGCTCTGTTTGCCACTAGGAACTAAAGTTCAGGTGGCCTTTCTCCTTGGAGAACATGGTCTTTTACCTTCTGCCTTTAGACTCTAAATTAGATCCATTTTGACTGTTTCATTTGAGTCTGACCTTCTACCACTACACTTCTCATCCCTCTGCGACCCCTTAACATGACAAGTGGTATTTGGGGTCCCTTATATACCACTTGCAAGCTATGGGGAGCTAAGAATAATGGCCCAGGTTCATCTAAGCATGTTCCGAGACATCCACATCATCTTTGAACTGTTCTTTGATAGGCTTCCAGCCCTCCCCCAAATCCAGCGAAGTACAGCTGTATGCCTGTGGTTCTCTAACTTTCCATAATATCTCAATATTTCTAACCTCCTTCCCCACCTCCCATACATTTGGATTCAGGCATTGGACTTAACCACCTCTCCCTTAATTATTCCTAACCCTAGGCTGGAAACAACGAGTTTCACTTCCTTCATGCCATATTCTAATTCTCTCTACACAGAGAATACAGTGAAATTATGTGATCTAATTATAAACTGAATTTTGTATTCCCTGAGTCAGCAAGTTTGGAACCCAACTGAGTATCAGTTTGGAGTTTGAATATAGGGATTGAATTAATGCTATACTTAATAATCTGTGTAATTTAGTTAACTGAATGGAATTATCAAAATTATCCCCACAATTTACTAAGAACACTGTCTCAAGAAAAGGAAGAGGTAAATACTATTTTAATGTTGAATAATAATAAATCAAAAATAATTGACTACATTTCCTGAATCACTCTTTTAATGTATAAGATGATTTTTACCACAATTTTCCAAGAAAAGGAAATGGATATGTGAATCTGTCAAATTTTGCTGAAATGACACTATGAGATAAGATCCTGTTCAGAGCAGATTTTGTTTTATAGGTTAAATTTACTTGGGACATACATAAAGGAAGTTTTTTTTTTAATTACAAAAACAAAATTTGACTTCATTTTGAAGTATTCCTATCAATCAAACTGGGAGTTTTAAAAATGTCACATAAATTCAAACAAACCAAAAGTCACATATTTTTTTTCTTAGTGAAAAATTTTAGAGGATAGATGAATCATCCTATAATGAATGCTCCATTTAAGTTCACATTAACATTAGTTCATGTCTTGAGCACAAAAAGACTGCAATTTTCTTTAGGGATGAAGAGTTCGAAGGACCGCATGTATGTTTATAAAAGGGAGAAACTGTTATTTTTAAAACCTTCACCGATGATCCATATCTGATTAACAGGGAGTAGATAGTTTATTTAAGTAGAGTGTATTGTGAACATTTGAATAAATAAGGGTGGCGACACAAAGTAATGGGTGGCAGAAAAGATAATTAATTTCGGGAGGGTTACTTCTTAGAGATGACTATCTCATGTACTAAGTATCGGGTCAAGTGACCTTAGAGAGGCTACTTTCTAGCCCATTTTTGTACTGACTGTCATCCATGATACACTATGCTAGACACGTCATGCTTTCCAGACTCATGCAGTACTTTGTGCTAAAAAATGAGACAAAATCCATTCAGTGTATTTCTTTGTAAGTACTGCCTACTGAACACCTGCACTAGAATCCCCTGTAGTACTTACTAAAAATTCATATCCCTAGGTTATGAACAAGGCCTCAAGCCCCAGGAATCTGCACTATCATCAAAGCAAGCAATTCTTAGAAAAACTGGAGTTTGAGAATATATTTCTTACATAAACCTTTGTATGTGAGAGAACTAACTTAATATTTGGTTCACGATTCCTTGGGTTAAGGATTTACCTCTTGGTTTAAAATGAGTTTTGAGTGCTAGAGAGAAAGAGAGAGGGAGAGAAGGAGAGATCCAATTTATGCTAACAAAGAGGCTAACTGAGCAGCAATTTTTTTTTAAACAGAACATTTTTTCCATTAATTTTCTGAACTACAATTAAGTATAAATGGAAAAAACAGTCCACACTTATAGGACACTACTATATGCTATGTACAGTGCTTTACATTTGCATTTATTCTTATTTCATAACACTTATGAAAGAGATATTATTAACATGGCAATAATAGGTGAGGAAATTCAGATGAGCATATACATAAGATATTGTCTCTTTCCTGGTGTTCCTCTGTTGCCAAATCCTCCACCACTCTCACTTAGATAAAAGCTTACCTCCTTTAAAACTTAAACTCATAAAAGAAGACTACATGAGGGGCACCTGGGTGGCTCAGTGGGTTAAGCCTCTGCCTTTGGCTCAGGTCATGATCTTAGGGTCCTGCGATCGAGCCCTGCATCGGGCTTTCTGCTCAGCGGGAAGCCTGCTTCCTCCTCTCTCTCTGCCTGCCTCTCTGCCTACTTGTGATCTCTGTCTGTCAAATAAATAAATACAATCTTTAAAAAAAAAAAAAAAGAAGAAGACTACATGATCCACTTCCCTGTGTCTCTCCTCAGAAATGTCTCTTACAAAGAATAATCATGGCCAATGATACATGAAAACATGCTTAGCATCACTAATCATCAGAGAAATGCAAATCAAAACCACAATAAGATATCACCTTACACTTGGCAGAACGACTGAAATCAACAAGACAGGAAATGACAAATGTTGCCAAGGATGTGGAGAAAAAGGATTTCTTGTGTCCCCCTGGTGGTGAAGTGAATTGTACAGCCACTGTTGAAAGGGTTTGAAATTTCCTCAAAAAATTGAAAATAAAAATATCTTATGACTCAGTAATTCCATCAGTGGGTATTTACCCAAAGAAAGCAAAAACAATAATTCAAATAAACAAAAACAATAATTCAGAAAGATACAGGTGACCTTATGTTTACTGGAGCATTCTTTACAATAGGCAAGATATGGAAGCAACACAAATGCCCTTTGATAAATGACTAGATAAAGATGTGGTGTATATATATGACACAGTTGTTTAAAAATGTTGAGATCTTGATGTGGGACAAATGGATGGGCCAAGAGCACATTACGCTAAGTAAAATGAGTCACACAGAGAAAATAAATGTGGAACCTGATAAACAAAACAAATGGAGAGACATACAAAAAGCAGAAATAGACCTATAAATTCAGAGTACAAACTTATGATTGCCAGAGGGAAGGAAGGTGGGGGATGGACAAAATGAGTGAAGGGGAGTGGGGATACAGGCTTTCAGTTATAGAAAGAATAAGTCACAAGAATAAAAGGCACAGCATAGGGAATATAGTCAATGATATTGTAAAAGTGTTGTATGGTGACAGATGGTAACTACAATTGTGGTGAGCATAGCATAACATATAGAGAAGCTGAATCACTTTGTTGTACCCCTGAAACTAATGTAACATCATGTGTCAAGTATATTCAAATTTTAAAAACTTAAAAACTAAAAACAAAACAAAAAATAAAAATAAAAATCAAGGGTAGTCTTATGTCATCACTGGACAGGTGTCAAGGTTAATGTTTGTTTTTATACCTGTTTATTCTAGAGATTATGAATTCTTTGTGCACAGAGATTTGTCTTAATTTATTTTGTTGATATGTTTTGAGCCTAACAGAGAGAATACTTCAGCTATAAGCTACATTTTGAAGCCCTCTTAAACCATATTAGATATATGTGAATCAAGATGATTGACTAACTTTTTGGCTTTCAGCTCAGAGGAGTCAAAGTTACAACTGTCTTTGGTCCTCCCGAATCCTGGTTCATCTCCCATGAGCCACCTCCACTATGCTGCCTAAGTTTGACCCTCAGGAGATCAAAGTCATATACCTGAGGATAACCGAGGTGCGCTAGTGGGGAAGTCAGTGCCACATCTACCCTGTCCTAGAAGATAGGTCGTCTGAGTCTGTCTCCAAAAAAATGTTGGTTATGATATCTCCAAGGCAACCAATGACTGGAAGGGTCTCAGGACTACAATGAAACTGACCATTCAGAACAGACAACCCAGATTGAAGTGGTACTTTCTGTCTCTGACCTGATTATCAAAGCCCTCAAGGAACCTCCAAGAGACAGAAAGAAGCAGAAAAACATTAAGCCCAGTAAAAATATCACTTTTGATGAGATTGTCAACATTGCCTGACAGATGCAGCACTGAATTTTAGCCAAAGAATTCTCTGATACCATTAAAGAGATCCTGGAAGCTGTCCAATTTGTGTGCTGCAATATTAATGCTGCTGCCCTCATGACATCAATAGTGGTGCAGTGGAATGATCAGCTAGTTAACAACTACAAAGGAAAATATTTCAATAAGGGATCATCTGACAACAAATGGAGTGAAAAATGTTTGACTTAACATATATAATTTAAAATGGACATTTGCATGTAAAACAAATATCTTTCTTCCAAACAAAGAATGAACAACACCAAAAAAACTCCTTTCTTAGAAAGGAAAGACAGAAAATACTATCCAAAATGCTGATTTTTTTTTCCCCGAGTAACAAAAGTCCCTCACTAAAAACAGAAAGTCTTCTCAAGGGAGCTAATTTATGATCCCATGTGTCTCTTCATCAGGTTACAATGGCTTCAAGCTAAAAATGAAAGTGACACTACTTGGGCATGAAATTGAAATATAGCTTTATAAAGTATAATAAATAGTTCTCATTTAGAGTTTCCCAAGGGTTTTAAAGATAGAAAAATTTAAATAGGTATATTGTGCTCTTCTGTTCATTACCAGTCTTTCGGTATATATAGGTACAAGTGGAACAGAAAAGGAAGCACTTATCACACAGTATTTCCCTATGTTGAGTATCATATACTGAAACTAAAATAGTGACTATTTCTTACCTAGGAAATGGTTCTGATTACTTTCAATCCATTGTTCCTTATACCACACCACTAGTTCTCTCCTCATCCTCTCTCACTATCTATTTATTGACTCACATTACAAGCATTTATGAATTTCCCAGAATGGTTGGCATGTAAATCCTAAAACGTTGAGATGTAAGATACCACTGGATGAAGATATCTCAAATCCATGTAAATATATGGCTAAAACATCTGGTATGACACAGGCTCAGGTCATGATCTCAGGGTCATAAGATCTAGTCCTACATTAAGATTCTCTCTTCCTTTTCCTCTGCCCCTCCCCCTTAAAAATTAAAAAGAAATAACAAGTGTTGGTGCAGATGCAGAGAAAAGGCATTATTGCTGCACTATTGGTGGGCATGTAAATTGGTACAACTACTATAGAAAACAGTCTGAATATTCCACAAAACAGTAAAAACAGAACTACCATATGATTCAACAATTTCACTACCAGGTATTTCCCTGAAGAAACCAAAAACACTAATTCAAAAGATATAGGTATCCTTATGTTCATTGCAGCATTATTTACATATAGCCACACCATGGAAACAGTGTAAGTGTTTACCAATGGGTGAATGGATAAAGAAAAAAATATATATATAATGATATTCAACCATAAAAAATAAGGAAATTTTATTATTTGTGACATGAATGGACCTTCAGGGCATTGTGTTAACTGAAATACGTCAGATAAAGAAAGACAAATACACTTATAAGTGGAATCTGGAAAAAAATGAAACTCATAGGTACAAAGAATAGATTAGTGGTTGCTGTAGGTAGTGAAGAGAAGGGTGGGCACAGGCAAAATGGGTGAAAGTGGTCAAAACATACACTTCCAGTTATAAAATAACTCCTAAGGATTGGAGTCTATTAACTATACTTAATAATACTGTATTGTATATCTAGAAAGCAGAGCCTAAGCTTAGCATCATAAGAAAAAATAATTTGTAGGGGCGCCTGGGTGGCTCAGTGGGTTAAAGCCTCTGCCTTCAGCTCAGGTCATGATCCCAGGGTCCTGGGATCAAGCCCCACATCAGGCTATCTGCTCTGCAGGGAGCCTGCTTCCCTTCCTCTCTCTCTGCCTGCCTCTCTGCCTACTTGTGATCTCTGTCTGTCAAATAAATAAATAAAATCTTTAAAAAAAAAAGAAAGAAAAAGAAAAGTAACGCTTAAAAAAATAATTTGTAACTATGTAGTGGATGTTAACTGGACTTACTATGGTGATCACTTTACAATATACACAAATATAGGATCATTATGTTGTAAACCTAAAACAAATACATGGTTAGAGTATAATATATATTGATTATACCTTAATGTTTAATGGAATATAAATAAATACATCACATGACTTAATTTTGAAAGAACACAAGACAACCTCAAAATATTTTACATTTCAAAAATGGTTGAGAGACAAATTAATTCTACTAACTAATGTAGTAAAGAAAAAAATATTAGTGGGTACTCTGCACTAAAGAACTATAAAAAAGAAAGTTTAATTTTGTGAAAATTCTATGTATTTTAAAAATAATACATCTAATCAAAGATTTATTTTACCAATCAGATATGATTGGTCTCATCTGTTTCTTTCATTTTTTATGGACTGGTTTATGTGTAAACACATCTTGGTCAGTATTGGAAAGTGGTAATAGCGTTTGCTAGTAGTGGCCAGCCAGTGCCATCATAAGAGAACACTTCCACCATCATAGGAGAACACTCATTTTTTATGGTCTGTCCCATTCAGTGCAGACCCTATGACTTAGAAAAATAGATCTTATCCATAGCTCCATAAATGAGCCTGATTAGTGTTAGCCAGTCAAAGCAATCCTAACCCCCTCACCAGTAATTAGTGTAGGAACACTGGCATAAGCCAAACAGACCACGTAATTCCCTGGCAACTTTTATTCATTCAGAGTTAAGTGCATGGCCTATGTTGGTCTATTCAATTCTAACAAAAGACCTCATGTTCCAGCAGGATTCAAGAAAAGCTTTCTCTCTCTTTTGCTGAATGTGAATAGGGAAGCTTTCTGCCTCAGTTGCTTTCTGCAGTCATACTGTGGCCCTGAGGGAAGCCTGCCTGAGAACAAATCCAACATGTATTAGTAGAGCACAGAGTAGAGAAATGCAAAGAAAATACAAACCAACTAACCTGGGACTCAATTATGTCTTGGAGTGTGACCAACCTTCAGACTCTTCAACATATCTTTGTTTAAGGCAGAGCTGTTTTAACGTGGTCCA
>RCUC01119957.1:0-17200 GCA_003697995.1 Taxidea taxus jeffersonii | reverse complement strand
AAAAAAACCAGAGTTCGTGTTACATAAAATATGGGCAAAAGTGAGTTGGGAACAGAAGGCGGCTTCTTCAGCTCTTTCTACAATGTCCCTCTCTTTGACAAGGGTTGGCAATCTGCTGATCCACGATAAACTTTTTTGGGGGCAGCGCAGAGAGGGGGCAATGGGTCAAAGGCAAGAAGGTTGAGCTATGGTCCTCAAACCAGAGTCCTCTCAGTAGGCCCTCTCATCTTTGAGTCTGAGTTCAAGCTCTTCAGCTGACACAGAAATAGGCCTGGTAGTAAGTGGTTAGCATTCTGAGGTATGAGGATCCCTGGTAAATTCAGCAGCATGTGGTTTTTGGAAACCAGCCCACAAGATAAGAACACTGCAACCAAGCTCCTAACTAATACTGCTATTTAATCACTGTCTGAAAGAAAAAGGGAAGAGAAGGAAAAAAAAAATCCCCAATACATTGGGAGGTTGTAAGCTCCATATAAGGTGGCCCAAATAAACTCTTTATTTCATCTCAGGGTTTCTCAAGAAAACCCTCATTCGGTGATCATTTTTCTCATTAAAGGCACTTTCAAAGAAATGACATAATTGGAAAGGAGTACATTTTAACTGTAGTGAAAGCAAGATTAATTCCTAGGAACACCTGGGGAAATAGGAGCTGAACGGGGCACTTACAGTGATTCAATAGGCAAGACAGTCTTGAGCACTTCAACAGATGCACACCCAAAAGAAAGCGTGTGCCCTGAAAACACTTGTATTTTCCCCTTAGTTTTCCAGCTGTTTCTATGTATAGCTCTGTAAAGAGATCACACTCACTTGATTGATTTTCAAGACACTGGCCCTAACTCTTCCCACCACAGCTGTGCCTGGCAAAATCAGCAAACAGCTAGTCCTACTGGGAAGAAAAAAACAATGAAATCAAGTTGAGCCCAGTTTTCTGACAGCACAGGGATCTGTCCTCGCCCAGATAATGCCATGATCAATTGCTGGACTGAGAGCAACTGAATGGAATATGTGGCCCCTACTACTTACGAAACACTTTTCAACAGGCAAGATGAAGTGTTGTCTCTCTAAATAAAACTGTGGGGTGTATTTTTCCCCTTTTCTCTCTTCTAAATATTTCTTATTGATCTCAGGCTTAAAAAATTAGTTAAGTCAGAATTACAAAAATTATATGGCAAGGGTTGAGAAAGAGTGAAGGGCTAACGTTTGCCTACAGCATGAGTTGAGGATGTTGATCCTTCATATCATACTCCCAACCAGAGAACAGATACAAAAATAAACACACCATGTTATACATAATACAAAGTGTAAATCTACAAACACAAGTGTACTAATTAGAGTTGTTCCTCAGAAGCACAGTTCCCTCCAGTACCTCGAAGAGGAGGAGGAATGGGGACGGGATGGTTTTCATTACACCTTTTCAGGTCTTAAAGTTTGTAATAACAGTCTCAGTAGCGCAAACAATTTCATGTGAAACCAGAGGCTGTAAAAATAAATTACTTTGGAAGAAACGTGGATTCCTCTGTCTGCAGCTCAGAACTCATCATGTCGTACTAAGGCCTCACCAAAATCTGTGGCCTGGCTGCCCACAAACAAATCATACTTGTCAACAATCTCCTCCTTGGTAAGCTTGCCGTCCTGAAATTAGAGAGAAGAGTAAGTTGAGGCAAAAACGATTTCCCATTCCCAATTCAGCAACACCGCTATAAAACAAAATGGGGTTAGTCAGGATTTAAGATTCTAATTCCCACTAAATTAAATGTGAACTCAACCTTCACCCCCAACCCTCCACAACATACAAAGAGGGAAGAAAATAGCAATTAACACATTTTTCTTATCAAGAAAGTTAAAAGTGGAAGGGTGGAAATAACATAGCTCAGTAACTTAATGCATCAAGCAAAATGTGGGCCATTTCTTATGTATAGGTAAGAGACAGGAAGAACTGGGGAAAATACTTTAAAGTGAATCCAGTCATTGCTTAACAGGAACAATAAAATCTGCTAACGTCTGCCCGAAGTCTACACCTCTGCTATGCCCTAGCCAGCAACAGATTCCAGACACAACCCACAATGAAGGCTCAGACACTCAGCTCAAAAATTATCTAGGCCGGATTCACAAGGGATGACCTTGGGAGTTTCCTTTTTTCACATATCTCGAGACACAGCACCTGGCTACTGAAGTGACTGCAGCAAGAACTCAAAACACTGTCCTTTAAAATGGCTCAGATGATAAGACACTGCATTTGAAAGCCAAGGCTGGCCTAGACAGGACAATGTTCAGAATACCAAACCCTCCATCTTCAGATTGATTTTCAGCCTACTCTAAGCAGAGCATTCAATTGCTGAAAAGGTGACGGCTTAGTGAGACTACCACTCTTTTTATGAAACAAATGCCTCTGATAATTGATCAAGGAAACTAACAAGCTCCAGATAAATGCTGATTTATTACCTACTACAAAGAACTTAATTTTAAAAAGTGTATTTAAGAAGGAAATGATCAACTCTGAGCAGGCAAATGAGCCTGTAATAGGTAAAAAGCACAAAGGAAATAACAAAGGGAAAAAAGCAGAGAAAATTTCCTGGGGATGCAAAGATAACAGATGACACACACACTGGACACAGGCTACATACAGAGGCTCTTTCCTGAAGCCAAATGCTTCCAATGGTGTGAACACTACTTGGCAAAGAGATTTCTAAAATGAGATCAGCTAGCCAGCACTGCCATGTAAATTTTCAATTGTCGACTTAAGATTTGTAGCAGACTTAGACCAATTAATACCTTACATGCTCTATGTACCTCAACAGGAATATTTTAGGCAATTCCCTAGAAACAGACTTCAATTGCTACCAGGTTGTTTGGGCCTAGCCAGACTTACCTTGTTCTGGTCGGATTCATAGACTAGGTGCCTGGCTTCTGCCTCTGCATGATCATAGTCTGAGGGGAGGATCCAGTCTTTGGTCTCTTCCTTGTCCATCTTCCCATCACGGTTCTTATCTCGAAACTCAACAAACTGTTCTCTTTCTGTCTTTACCCACTCTGGCTCATCAGCATTTCCATCATGGCTGTACATGTCACCTGCATGCACACATGTACATAATGCAAAAGGTGAGTTTGTCTTTTTCTTAAGACTGCCACATGGTGATCTGGCTTAACTCTTCTTCCTCATCCATCTGTCTGGAACCTAGTAACAATTACAAAGGTATTTTAGGTCAGAGAAAGCAAGGCATTTTCCTGAGGCTTACTCAATGACCTTATAACAAGAATATTTCCAACTGCTTAATATACTTAATAGCCAAAATATGGAAAGAGCCCAGATGTCCACCAACAGATAAATGGGTACGATGTGGTAAAGTCATACACCGGAGTATTACTCAGCCAGCAAAAAGAATGAAATCTTGCCATTTGCAACAACATGGATGGAACCAGAGAATATTATGCTAAGCAAAATAACTCAGAGAAAGACAAATACCATATGATTTCACTCATATGTGGAATTTAAGATACAAAACAGATGAACATAGGGCAGGGGAAGGAAAAATAAGATAAAAACAGAGAGGGAGGCAAACCGTAAGAGACTCTTAACTATAGGGAACTGAGGGTAGGGGATAGGATAATGGGGAGACGGGCATTAAGATGGCACTCAACACAAAGAGCACTGGGTGTTATATGCCAACTGATGAATCACTAAATTCTGGCCCTGAAACTAATTAATACACTGTATGTTAACTGAATTAAAAAAAAAAAAAAAAAAGAATGTTTCTAGTTGCTGATTGTAATATGAGTGCAAAGAGAATTCTTAGCCCTCAAGAAATGCAGAAATAAAGGGCAATTACTAGCATCCGGAAAGATAAAGATTAGCTTTTAAAAGACAGCTGCTCCCTACGTTCCATCTCCATCCAAGGTAGCCAGCTAAATGTATTGCTACTAGAAAGGTGCTATTTTAAATTCTCAAGAAAACTTGAGAAGTGTACACTAGAAACCCAAACTGTGTATAACCAATTACTAAGTACTTTTAAAAATGTATCTCTAAAAATGATGGCTGCATTCTTATACAGCCATAATGTCCATTATCACATTTCAAGAAATCAACTTTAGGTACCAGTGAATACTCAGTCCAAATGGGAATTTCCTAATTATCTTCTGAAGTTGGTTTGTTCAGGGGCACCTTCGTAGCTCAGTTGATTAACCATCTGACTCTTGATTTCAGCTCAGGTCACGATCTCAGGGGTGTGGGATCAAGACCAGAATCAGGTTCTGTGTGGGGCATGAAGCCTGCTTAGGATTCTCGCTCGCTCTCCTTCTCCCACCAGCCCCACCCCCCAACTAAAATAAATAAACAAACAAATAAAGTTGGTTTGTTCAAATTACTTATATGAACACTAGTAGGCAAGAAATAGCTATGATATTTGAATTTTACTAGATTTATATAAGAGTTAAAGTACTTTAAAATTCAGTATTACAGCCGAGAGAGATATTCTTCACAATTGTTTAAACGTCTACTTAGGGGCACCTGGGTGGCTCAGTTGGTTGTGTCTGCCTTCGGCTCAGGTCATGATCTCAGGGTCCTGGGACTGAGCCCAAAGTCGGTCTACCTACTCAGCAGGGAGTCAGCTTCTCCCTCTGCCTCTCCATACCCCGACCCCCGCTTGCTCTCTCAAATAAATAAATAAAATCTTAAAAAAATATATGAACTTCTACTTAAATACTGTAGACACCAACTTTAAAATGTGTAAGGGAGGGACGCCTGGGTGGCTCAGTTGGTTAAGCGGCTGCCTTCGGCTCGGGTCATGATCCCAGGGTCCTGGGATCGAGTCCCACATCAGGCTCCTTGCTTGGCAGGGAACCTGCTTCTCCCTCTGCCTCTGCCTGCCTCTCTGTCTGCCTGTGCTCGCTCTAATAAATAAATAAAATCTTAAAAAAAAAATGTGTAAGGGAATACTGTTCGGCAAAATTCTTTCAGGATTACGTGAGTGAAGAAGTCTGAAGACTACTGAGTTTACTACATCGAAGTAAGTGTATGTCCACTGCATACAAGGTATGGGAACACACCTTATATGTGTCTAGCAGTTCCAAGGAAAGGTAGCTTTTTAGCTGTGATAAAGCTAATTCATACGTTGAAACCCACAAAATGGAGGTTGCTCAGGAAGCATGGCCCACACCATAGATCTGAACCCAAGTTAGCCTGCACTTAGGGGAAACACCACCCTGCAAGGAAATTTAACATATGCCAACCACAATTCTCTCAACTCCACTTTGCAGCTCATTGGACCCTAGAAAACAGGACCTGCCAGCCCTATAAGGAAATCCCTAGCCTTCTAGCCAATCATATCCTGTTTCTGTTACTACTTCTAATGCTTTATAAAACTCACTTTTGCCCAAAATCCCTTAGGAGAAGTGCTCCACTGCTTGTTAGGCACTGCACTCCCCAATCCGTGAACTGTTTTCCCTTGAATAAAGGATGAACTTGTTACTAAACTGTATTATTGTCATTTGACAGTTTGTATTGTTGTCTTTCTGAATTTGAGGGCTAAGAGTAGACCTACCTTTTTTTTTTTTTTTTAAACAAAGAAGGAATAACTCAAAGCAGGACTTGCTAGTTCTTTATCTATGTTACAGCACATTCAGAAAATGTATTTTTATGAGCTGCGCAGCGCCCTGCCTTGGCTCTCCTGCAGGCCAAGAACTTTCACAGTACACCTATGAGGAAATTCTGAATTAGAGAGGGAATAAATGTGTATTTAAAAGACATACCTTTGAATAAACAAATGAATGAAAAAAACCCATACTTTTATTTTTTTTTTTTTTCAGAGATTTTATTTGAGAGAGCAAGCAAGCAAGCAAGCAAGGGAACAGAGGGAGAGGGACAAGCAGAACCCATGCTGAGCATACAGCCTAATGAGGGGCTAATCTCACGACCCTCACCTGAGCCAAAATCAAGAGTCGGATGCTTGAGCCCCCAGGCACCCCTTGAAAGACATACTCTTAATAGAAGATAGGCTATACAACATAATTTAAGTACATTTTAAAGCTAAATAAGTAAATATGGCAATATTAAATTTTCTATTTAAAAAAGATTTAATCCTTTTTAAAATATAATCTCAACAACTTTTTTGAGATTATGTCAAAAAAATTTGTAGAGATATATAACCCAATGCTTACAGAGGAGATGAGATGGTGACTGGTATTTACTTCAAAATAGTAATTTAAAAAAAAGGAAATAGTTAGATTTAAAAGGACTAGCCATGGGCTGATGGCTGTTAGGGCTGGGCACAGGTACACAGGGGTTCATTATACTATTCTAATTTTATGTGTTTGCAATGCTCTGTAACAAATTTATTTTTAATTTTTTTAAAAAAATTGTATTTACTTATTTGACAGAGTGCACAAGAGGGGGAGTGGAGAGGGGGAAGCAGCTTCCTGCTGAGCAGAGAACGGACATGGAGTTCAAACCCAGGACTCGGGGATCACAACCCAAGCCAAAGGTAGATGCCTAACCAACTGAGCCACCCAGGTGCCTCTATAACAAATTTAGAGACTAAAAATATTCAACAGTAAAACTCCAGGGAATTATTAATGTTAAATATGAGAGACAATGACCATTTGGTTTATGATCTCTTTCTTTTTTTTTTTTATTTGTCAGATAGAGAGAGAGCGCAGGAGCAAGCACAGGCAGACAGAGTGGCAGGCAGAGGCAGAGTTGGAGAAGCAGGCTCACCGCTGAGCAAGGAGCCCGATGTGGGACTTGATCCCAGGACGCCGGGATCATGACCTGAGCCGAAGGCAGCCGCCTAACCAACTGAGCCACCCAGGCATCCCTATGATCTCTTTCCTCAACAGGGTAGAAACTAGCACAATCCCCAGAAACTGGAAGATATTATTTGGGAGACTTTCAGGTTCACAAAGCCCGGTACCCTCAGTGTAAAAGTGTTTACATTAGTTGATCACTTACAAAAGAAAGTAACAAACATACATACACACACTTGATTTCAAAATATAATTCCTCTGCCCTTGGACCTGTATGATAGAGATGTAGAAAGCATTATCTCCTTATTTGACCTCAGTGCTTGATAAATGATGGTCCTTAACAGTTATAAACCTTAATTCCTCTCCTCTGGAGGTTCAAATGAGTTCCTCAGTTTTAGCAATGGTGATAAAATGGCAAAAGACAAGAATTGAAAGGATAAAATAATTAAACATTTAAAGGCAGAAATAGTCAACTTTGAAACAGGCTCTGTAAGTGCACCCAGACATTTATTTCCACTGTGTTGAACTCCATTAAAAATAATCATTTTTTTTTTTTTTAAAGATTGTATTTATTTATTTGTTAGAGAGAGCGCGAGCACAGGCAGACAGAGTGGCAGGCAGAGGCAGAGGGAGAAGCAGGCTCCCTGCCGAGCAAGGAGCCCGATGTGGGACTCGATCCCAGGACGCTGGGATCATGACCTGAGCCGAAGGCAGCCACTTAACCAACTGAGCCACCCAGGCGTCCCAAAAATAATCATTTTGATTAAAAAAAAAATCTAGGGACGCCTAGGTGGCTCAGTGGGTTAAGCCTCTGCCTTCAGCTCAGGTCATGATCCCAGGGTCCTGGGATCGAGTCCCACATCGGGCTCTCTGCTCAGCGGGGAGCCTGCATCCTCCTCTCTCTCTGCCTACTTGTGATCTCTGTCTGTTAGATGAATAAATAAAATCTTAAAAAAAAAATCCATCTTCTACTGCTCATCCCTCTTTTTCTAAAAAACTCAAAAACACATCAGTGAGTCTTTGAAAAAAGAAGGGTAAATATTCAAGGAGTAATTTAAGTAAATAACCCTATATATAAACAGCAAGCATAATTAGATAAAAATCTGAGAAAAGAAGTAACTTGTTTAATTCAAGGGACAGGTTTGGAAAAAAAGGAAACAGAAGACCTAGACAGAAAATACAACAGAAAACCATGAAAAGGAACAAAGAAAGGATCTAAGAGAAATCAGCAACTCATGGTCATTTATTTACCCACCAATCTTTTTTTTTTTTTAGATTTTATTTATTTATTTGACAGAGAGGGATCACAAGTAGGCAGAGAAAGAGAGGAGGAAGCAGGCTCCCCGCTGAGCAGAAAGCCCGATGCAGGACTCGATCCCAGGACCCCAAGATCACGACCCGAGCCAAACGCAGAAGCCCAACCCACTGAGCCACCCAGGTGCCCCAACAATCTCTTTTATTCTATTCCTTATCTTCCTCTCTTGGGTTTCCTAATGCCAGCCTAGGCTCACTGCGACTCTTTACTGTCAATTCCATAGGCATCTGGGATGCACTGTATCACTGCTATCCGATACGGTAGCCGCTGGCCACATGGGGCTATCATGAACTTGAAATGTGGCTGGTCTGAACTGAAATGTACTGCAAGTGTAAAATGTGCTTTTGAACACAGAATAAAAAAAATCCTAACTTTATATTGGTAACACATTGAAAGTATAGTATTTTAGAATATTAGGTTAAATAAAATGTATTATTGAAAAGAACCATATTTTATTTTTTTTATTTAAGCTTTTTTATTTAAACATATAATGTAACCCCACCCCCCTCTCCCAACCCCCCCCCCCACAGTTTGTTTTATGACATTAAGAGTCTCTTTTGGTTTGTCTCCCTCCCGATCCCATCTTGTTTCATTTTTTCTTTTCCTACCACCTTAACCCCCACCCCTGTTGCATCTCCACTTCCTCATATCAGGGAGATCATGTGATAGTTGTCTTTCTCCAGTTGACTTATTTCGCTAAGCATAATACGCTTTAGTTCCATCCATGTCATCACAAATAGTAAGATTTCATTTCTTTTGATGGCTGCATAGTATTCCATTGTATATATATATACCACTTCTTCTTTATCCATTCATCTGTTGATGGACATCTAGGTTCTTTCCATAACTTGGCTATTGTGGACACTGCTGCTATAAACATTCGGGTACACGTGCCCCTTCGGATCACTACATTTGTATCTTTAGGGTAAATACCCAGTAGTGCAATTCCTGGGTCATAAGGTAGCTCTATTTTCAATTTTTTGAGGAACCTCCATGCTGCTTTCCAGAGTGGGAAAATAACCATATTTTAAAGAAACTTTTTTTTGATGTGGCTATTAGAAAAGTAAAAATATATATGTGGCTCACATTTACATTTTGACTAGACAGTGCTGCTTCAGATACTTTATCACAACCCACTATTCCTCATGCTCATCTGGCCTTAATGAAACGCTAAGAGTTGACCCATGGGGTAAATTATTTCTATGAGCTAACACACTTCCACAGAGCTTCTCAGCTTCTCCTAGGAAAAACAGTAGAAACAGACTTACCAATATACTCTTCAAGATCTATGAAACCATCAGCATTCTTATCTATATCCTCCATTGTTTCCTAGACAGAAGAGGAGACAAAGTAAGTATCTGGATGAGATTAAGGCAATACTTTATCATTCATTAAAACACAAACACACACGCACACATATATATTTATGTGTGGGTATGGTTAAACCACAGGAAACTGCCTTTTTCCCAGCTAAAAAATGGTAAAACATCACTTATTTTTTATGCTTCAACCCAAAATAACGATGAATCTTCTTGGGAAACACTGGTACCGTTTAAAAAATGACCTATCCCACCAAGCTCATGATGAGGAATAGCCCGAGTCATGCTGAAGTCATTCTAACAGGAGACGTGACCAGTATGTCTACAGCTGTAGTCTATATTTTACATTTACAAAACCATAAAGTCTGTAGTTTGTTTTATTGGTAACTGCCTTCTGTGAGAATTCTTCAATATTACTGTTATTACTGTCTGATCACTGGTTATGGGACATTTTTAAAAACCTAGGAGAAGGATTTTTAAAAATCCTAGGAGAAGGATTTTCAGGGGTGCCTGGGTGGCTCAGTGGGTTAAGCAACTCTGCTTTCGGCTCAGGTCATGATCTCAGGGTCCTGGTATCGAGCCCCACATCAGGCTCTCTGCTCGGCAGGGAGCCTGCTTCCCCTCCCTGGCCCCCGCCTGCCTCTCTGCCTACTTGTGATTGCTCTCTATCAAATAAATGGATAAAATATTTAAAAAATAACAACAGGATTTTCAGTTGCTGGGGGGAGGGGTGTAGGGTAGGAGAGGGGGAGGGAGGGTGGTGGGGTTATGGACATTGGGGAAGGTATGTGCTATGAAGTGTGTAAACCTGGCAATTCACAGACCTGTACCCCTGGGGCTAATAATACATTATATGTTAATTAAAAAGTTTAAATTAAATTAAATTAATTTTATTCAATTAAACTATTTAAATTAATAATATTCTTTAATCAAGCAAATAACTATTATTTATATTATATTATTGTTTATTTAATTAAATAAATAATTAAATATTATTTGATTAAATGTTAATCATTTAAATTAAATTAGTTTACTTAAAATTAAATTTAAAAATCTAAAAAAATTAAAGATTAAAAAACAAAACCCCCAAAACAGGATTTTCCTGGGGCGCCTGGCTGACTCAGTCAGTATTACATGTGATTCTTGATCTCGGGGTCCTGAGTTCAAGGCTGACACTGGGGCTTAGAGCTTGCTTAAAAATAAAAGCAAGTCATCCTTCCAGATACAGGGTAAAGAATAAAGAGGAAAAATAGTATAAGCAACAAAAAGAGGAACTGGGTTTCCATTGAGAATCACTGCTCTCCACCAACCTGTACTACTATATCTTTCATGTAGTCATACTCCTCAGGGTGCAGGAAAGCTGTGAATTCCTCCTTTGTGGCAATGAGGTCTCCATCCTTATCGGCCATTTTAAATCTCCGCTCATCTCTAACCATCATCTGTTTATAGTTAAATCCATCATCAGGGTCTGGATCATCTAGAAAACAAAACGTTTAGGTCATAAGACTGTCACAAAACATGAAAATGTGTGGACTGAGGAATCAATTTACAATAAAGATAAACCAAGCAATGAAGAAATAACCTGACTACACAGGTAAAATTTTAACAGTGTGAAAGCAAATTGAATGTAAATGTTTGCCATTCCAATAGAACCCTGGCTCCTTGGCTATGTAACTATTATGTGACACTTTGCTACTTTTGGTGTTAAGGCTGCTAGAAGGTTCAAGCTTTCTGGTTATATCTGAGAACAGTGGTAGTTCTAAAGTCATACTATTTGGGTTTGAATCCTAAACTCTACCACCTCCCAACTGTGTGACTCTGGGCAAGTAACTAAAATGTGCTTCAATCTACTCATCTGTAAAATGATAACAGCAGTGCCTGCTGCCCAGGAATACTAGGGGGTGTGAATGAGCAAATAAATCTAAGTGCTCAGAATAGTGCCTAGCATATAGTTGGCTCTCAATAAGTGTTAGCTATTGCTATTTTTATTGAACATTAGGCTCCCACTGAGAAGCTAGATATCAAAGACCTCCTATCTCATATAAGGCCACTTTGATTCAAGCCAAAAGAATATTATCCTCTGAAAGGTCACACTTTAGTTTTTTTCAGCCAACTCAGAGATCTACTATGAGTTGTAAGTACTGCTTGCCAACACCCCCCTCCCCATTTCTGTAAGATTATAGAATGCAAAACTAATCCAGAGTTACAGAAAATAGGTCAGGGGTTACCCAGGGATAGGGAGGACTATAAAGGGACATGAGCAAACTTTTTGGGTGATGGGTATATTCATTTATCTTGATTGTAGTGATGGGTCCGTTGGTATATACCTATGGCAAAACTCATCAATTGTGCATTTTAATTATGTGCAGTGTACTATTTGTCAGTTATACCTCAGTAAAGCCGTAACAAAAAATAAACATTAGATATAACCAAATTGAAGCTGGACCTAAACATCTATTTGCTGAACTACAGAAGCAGTAGTTATTTAGACTCATACATAAGAATCTAGAAGAATGAAATTCAGTTTAAGCTGAAAAAAATGTTAAGGAGTTATCTGCAGGAAAAACAAAACAAATAAACAAAAAAACCCTTTCAATCTGCTGTGTGGACCAAAAGGTAACATGTGAAGATATTATGAAATGTAAAAGACATCACATTAAACCTAAGAAACAATCTTTACTACAACATACTGATCAAATAAAAAAAGATACCACACCAGTTTTATAAAAAGACCCACAGGGCCCCTTTAACAATAACATCACACTGCTGATTACTGATACTGTAGTTCAATCCTTCCATACTTTAAGCAGTTTAGAAAACAAAAACAAACTACTGCTATACTTTGAGAGTTAGGCAGTTTGAAGCTTCATTCTTTGTCGAGTGTCAAAATTCAATAAGATGGCTTACTGAATCATCAGTATCTGTGATACTCAACACCATAACAGGTTGAAGATGGAGAATTAAAGGAAAATATAAAACTTTTTAAAGATACTAAGTCATCTCTTCTAAACAAATAAAGTTTCAGTCCTAACTATATAACAAAAATAATAGAAGAGGTGCCTGGGTGGTTCGACCCCAGGGTCCTGGGATCAAGCCCTACATCGGGCTACCTGCTCAGTGGGAAGCCTGCTTCTCTTGCACTCCCCCATGCTTGTGTTCCCTCCCTTGCTGTCTCTCTGTCAAATAAACAAAACCTTAAAAAAAAAGGTAACAGAAGACAACTTATATCATTAAGACTAGATTCTTAATAAAGAGCCCTCTTCTCTGCCTTAGGGTAAAACATGGTGACTGCAATCATGCATATACAGAAGGATGAAGAAGGAAGATAAAAACTTTATTTTAAATAACTAAACTCCTGTTTGATGTCATTGCTTGGAGTGCCAGATCTATCCTAGGTATATTTTCTGTGCTATCCAGCCTGTATCATTTTGGGCAGGCTCTTGATCTAGTTTTGGTACAGCCAGAATGGATCTTGGTATTTTTAAATTTTTACTTGTGGCAGAGACAGAGTTAACCTTCCTTTTGTGGAAAGCAGATTCATTAAGACAGATTTTAATTAAAAGCTAAGATGATTTATGCCTGAACTCAAAAACTGAATCAAGAATATACTCACAAAAAGCCCCTCAGCACTTCTGCAAGTCGCCTCATTACCCCAGCACTAACTACCCCCATGCCTTGAGGGAAAGATGCCTTATAAAGATACAGCTTCTCTAGCGAGTGCTTCAGCATAGCAAGCTGATACGCAGTCTCAGTAGAAATACCCATTACATTGAATCATTTGACCTATCAGAGCAACAGAGCTCTCAACAGATCTCTACGCACATAATCATACAAAGAGTTTAAGATTCATTCTGGATAGCAAGCGAGTGCCTAGGTAGGTCTGAGTGGAGATTTATTAACACACCATTTTGTTTAGATAACAAATAGCCTACCCTTCACTATTTTTGTAAGTCCAAATAACTCAGGAGGGTGTTGGCTTTCAGCCAGAAAGCAAGAAGCACAGGGTGCCTCTCCATCTGCACTGACTTTTAATACACATGTTCTTAATTGGGTGAAGGATATGTTTGGTTCTTGGCTAAGGGTCAAGCATGAAGAGAGATTGCCACTTTAGTCTTAGGAATGAGAACAAACCCAACACAGAAATAAAAGTTTCTTCACTAGAAATGCATGCAGTCCTGTAACTAACACAGACAGCTGGCTATCCAGTGGGGGAAACAGACTGTTACACACTCACTGCTTGTTAATCAGTGGTGGAGAATGCCTGCTTTAACCCAGAAATTTGCCTAATTTCCAGGATAAAAATGCAAGAAGTAACATTTATACATTCTTATCTCAAATTGTAACCAAGTAGAGAAATCTCACTAACAAAAACATCCTAAGTCATCAACTCAGTGAGATTGCCACCTAGCATTCAGCAACAGGCAAATGTAATAAGAAAATTACTAACATGTGGTCCAAGCGCATACACTACCAAATCAACAGAAAGCAATCAAAGTCACATTTATTTGCCTTGAAGCATTTGCATAGCAGGCTGATAAACTCATGTGCCAGAGAAAACAAATGGGAAATTTTCATTTCTAAACTTTGGTTGGCAGACATACTAAAATAAAGGAGTTAAATTTTATCAAGGAAAGCTATTATATTTGATATTTATTTTATTAAGGAAAGACAGTAATTTTCCTATCCTCAACAGTTACAAAGGAATCTAATTTGGTTTGAATTTCAGGTCCAATACTTTAAAAAAATTATTTATATTTACACATTTATATATGTTATATATTATATATCATATATATTATAAATATTATATTTTATTTAAATTCAACTTATTAACATATAGTGTATTATTACTTTCAGGGGTAGAAATTAGTGATTCATCAGTTGCATATAACACCCATCAGGTCCAATACTTCAATGTGACTATGTCAAGAGACATTTCAAAGTCTCTTGCTTTTGCATTATTGAAACAATGCAGCCTTTTAGATGAGATCTACTCCAAAAATGGTCTCTGAGGGATCACAGAAAGAAAATTTGGTAAAATAATATTATCTGAAATGCTGAAGATGTAGAAGATGCCAGACCTTAGAAAACCAAAATTAAATAAAATACTTAATATACACACTGAAAGTTAATAAAATAAAGGGACATCAGTTCAGCATTGGACTATTTAAAATAAGCACTTTCCTTCACTGTGTGACCCATTTGTTTCTTTGACTCAAGACCATGGTCTCTATCAGGCTGACATCTTGCCCCTTACCCAGGTAAGTGCCATAAGTCACGTTTCTGTACTCATCCCAGGAGATTAAGCCGTCTTGATTCATATCAAACTCGTGCCATTGGTTTTCAACATTGTCATATATGTATTTCTTCTGGGCGTGCTTAATCCAGGATTTCAGCTCCCCCTCCGTCACAAACCCATCTTTATCCACGTCTATTTTATCTACAATCATTCTACAAGACAAAACAGTTACGTTTCAAGGTGCCAGCTCCATAAGGTTTTTTCCCCCAGATAGCAGGGACCTACCTAAAACGTAGCCGTAGGTGGCATTTTTATACTCCTCCCAGGAAACGAGGCCGTCCTCATTGAGGTCATGCCCCTTCCACTGTCGCTCTACATCCTCGTAAATCCAGCGCTTTTGTGCAAACTTAATCCAGTCTTTGAGTTCATCCACAGTGACAAACCCGTCCTTGTCGCCATCTATTTTACTTACAATCTTTCTGTAGAAAATGCAGAGAAATCCAGCAAGAGGTTAAAAGGACACAAGGCTCCCTCTAGACTTAGCCAGGTGTGTGCTGCAACCAGAGGTGTTGCCCAGGGCTAAAACATGGACATAAAAAAAAGTCTCCCAAAAAACCTTCCAGACAGGCAGCTGAAAGTATTTCTCATAAGTGACCTGTCACTGGTCTGAAATGGGCTCTCTAGATAAGGCAAGCACAGTCCATGGCTGGTGCACTTACATCCAAAAGCAAACCCAGTCTCATCCCTTTAGGGGTAGGTTACAGCCAACAGTCAGAACTCAGGAGGGACTATCCATTCCTATCTGCATTCTCCATCTTTGTATCAAAAAACAAACAAATCTTTATGTTTTTCTTTACTGCTTTTAGAAGAATATCAATTTCTTGATAAATAATCACAATCACTGATATGGTTTTCTAAAAATTCAAAAATTTAAACCAGTCTTTAAAAAATCCAGTTGCTTTTTAAAGAAAGGTAATACTTTTATCAAAAATATAAAGGTATAAAGATAGTTCTGGGATCACTCTGCTTCAAGTTAAGATTTAAAAACAGAAGCCAAAAACCCAACACACACACACACACACCCCAAAACAGAGGGAAAAAAAGTCCACAAAGTTACACGAAGACAGAAGGACAGATGCATGTTTATTCTAAAAAACAGCTAGCAGCTAATTATACATTATTTTGAACTTTCACATATAACCACAAAGACAGAGAACTCTGAGGAAACGATGTGGTAAGAATGTCTGCCCCAACATACATAAGCTTAGGAGAATGTTAATAAGCTGAGAGGGTGAGGATACAGATGATAAAGCAAAACTACAAAGCTAAAGAATCAATACACTTCACCCTTCATGAGCTTTTCTTCCAGGTTTGCCATCTCAAGTTTAATTAAGAATCTCGAAATGCGTGCATGATATGACAACCTCTAAGGATGTAACCAATCATTTATAGAGGTGCAGACAACCTATGTAGTATCACCCAATTAAGTGGCCCAGTTTGGAATAGGAACTTCAAAACATCGAAGAGATCTGAAATCTTGGCATACTCCTATGCCCTACTATTTGCAGGATTGAAAAAGACTGCCACTTGATAGCAAATAATGTCTTTTCCCACTCTGCATTCATTTCATGAATATTGGAAAATGATTAAAATCACAGAGTACTACTGACACTATGAAAAGAGATTCATTTTGATGTTGCATGTTGTTAGTTTAACCATCTAGTCCTTAAACTCTGTAATTTTTCCTTAGGGAATGTGTAATCTAGCTTTTGCTCTAAAATGTTAATAGAAAAGGTAAAGCAGTAAGAAGCTATCTCTTAAATACCCTCCTCTATCTACACGGGCATAAGACAAGTTTTTTGTTTGTTTGTTTTTTTGCAACTTCAACCCCGGATAGTTTAAAAAAATATTAACATATTAAGTTATACCAGTACACTATACACTTCTGCATTATCTACAATGGAACCCAGTTTATATCCAAATGGTGTTACTGACTACCAACTATTGACTACCAATAGTGCCACTGTACCATTAAGAAAAGGGTAAGGTATCAGAATGCCTCCCATTCTCAAATGAAAATTTTAAACTATTATAAATGGCCTAAAGAGAAGGATCATTCAGATATAGAGGCATATGACTGCTCAAGATGGGCATTTGTTAATGAAGTTGGCTGAACTTCACTCTATTTATTCCCACAGACGTACCTCAAATGCTTTAACCCAGAGGTTGGCAAACTTTTTCTGGAAAGGGGTAGATAGTAAATGTTTCTTATTTTGTCGGCCACATATGATTTGTCACATATCTCTATATTTTAATAACCATTTAAAAATATAAAAGCCAGGCACCTGGGTGGCTCAGCTGGTTGGGCCACTGCCTTTGGCTCAGGTCATGATCCTGGAGTTCTGGGATTGAGTCCTGCATCGGGCTCCCAGCTCCATGGGGAGTCTGCTTCTCGCTCTGACCTTCTCCCCTATCATGCTGTCTCTTACTCTCTCTCTCTCAAATAAATAAGTAAAATCTTAAATATATAAATATAAATATATATACACATATATATATGCCATTCTTTTTTTTTTTTTAAGATTTTTT
>RCUC01119955.1:0-12965 GCA_003697995.1 Taxidea taxus jeffersonii | reverse complement strand
TTTCCAGTCTCCAGTATCTTAAGCAAACCACAAAGGGAAACAAATACCTCCATTAGAAGGAGCCCCGAGGCACTGCCTCCCCTTCCTGAGTCTCGGTCCTATGGCAAGGCCAATCTCTCAGAAATCCTAACTTGCAGGAGTAAGTCAGATCATGGATTTCTTCTTCCACAAACCCCTGTCTCCTCCCAGCAGAGTTCACCTCCCACCCCCCATTGGCTTCCAAGGACCTCCAAAGAGCCCATCAAGCCGTTGAGAATTGATAACCACGCTTCCAAATTCTGTCTGCTTCGCACAGGACTACTGTCAGGTTCAACATGAGATTCTCGCCATGAAAGTGAAGAAAAAAGGATTCCAAATACGTACAGATGCTTCTGTTGTTCATACTACTTTTCACATTTCAGACAAGTAAACCAACAATAAAACGAGTATCTCCCAACAAGACAAATAGCAGCGTGAAGGTGGAGTGTAAGCCTTCTCTCTCTGCGCCTTTTACAAGGTGGACTCTCAGTGAGTATTTGGTAACTCCGAAAGAATGGAGCCTACTATCCCAGCATGCATGTAAATTTGTGTTCAAGACCTCGAGAAGCTCTCAGTAATTAATCTGGAAGATCCTCCAAAGGATTATTTGTAAAATGCATAATGACAACCAACATTTACTGAGTGTTTCTGCCAGTGCTTTTACATGCTTATGTCTCTGAGGACTGTACTATTATTGTACCCCCTTTCAGATGGGGCAACTGAGGCATAGAGATGTTAAGCAACTTGCCCGAAGTTATGCAGCTACTAAGCGTCAGAGCTTGGTTTTGAACCAGGAGGCCTCGCTCTAGTCCAAACTGTCAGTCACTAAACCTCAGAAGAATAAAAGCAGATGCTGGTCACTGGTCGCTGGAACTTACTGGTCTTGCGTGGGGTCCTGTGTTCAACCCAGACCAAACCAGGTGAACTCTTGGTCCCAGCTCTATTCAGCCAGCTGACTCTGCCCTGTTGGAAATACAGAAATAAAGGCTTAGATGTAGAAATTGTCTTGCCCGAATCAGGTGAGTAGTTCACATCACAGATACTGAACCATTTGGTATCTAAATTATCAGGCCATGCCTTTGGGCTCTAAGTACGTTCTGGGGAGTGGCTGAACGTCTTGTATTCCATTAACTCTTTGGCAAAGCCAGCATGTCTGCTTGGTATACAAAACACAAGCTTCTCAGTCCTTCCATTTGCAATTAGAAGCAGGATTCTACTGATCGAGGGTAAAGGACTCATAGGGGCATGCATTAAACTTCGTAAATTCCCAGGTTCCATCTTCAGACTCAAGTTCACTGGACCCGAGGGGTTTTGCCCTGTAGCTAGCAAAACAAGTGGCTCCAGTGTCAGAAAGACACTGTCCTGTATTTGGAAGGAATACGTCTTATTTGCTTGAAGCTTGGCTAGATAGAAAGAACTTATGTATTTTGTTTTTAAAGAAACCACAACACTGAGACACCTGGGTGGCTCAGTCAGTTAAGCGTCTGCTTTCTGCTCTGGTCGTGACCTCAGGGTTCTGGAATTGAGTCCTACATTGGGCTCCTTTCTTGGTGGGGAGGCTGCTCTCCCTCTGCCTACCGCTTCCCCTGTTTGTGTGTGCTCTCTCTCGAAATCTCTGACAAATAAATAAATAAGATCTTTTAAAAATAAAAAAATAAAGAAACCATGACAAATTTCCCTCATCCTCACCACCCCCACCCCTGCCCCATGTCTGGGACTGGGTGGTGGGGGGGGAATGAAAAGCAGGTCCCTCTGGTAGTCAGAGCCCACAGCTTCTCCGTGTGGCTTAGCTGCCTTCTCCCCGGTTTGGCTGGGCTCCTAGGAAAGGCCACATACAGTTTCCTGCACCCAGCCGTCACTCAACCTGAGTGTCTGCCAGGAAGGGGTTGTGGTTCGACGGCATTCAGGCCACCAAGATGCACAGACAGGCTGGGACTCAGTTTGCAAGGCCCACTTTCCATCCCCCGCTGGTGCCAACAGCCCACTACAGTCATAGCCCTCCAGGTTCCTTCAGAGGAAGCCGGTTATCTGCTAGACTTCCTTTGTTTCAGGGCTCTCTTTTGGCATCTCTGCCAAGGACATGGTTTGGCTGGATCCACTATGCTGGCCTCGACACATCTCTGGGAAACTGAGCTAAAAGAAACATGGCCCCGGAGGCAGATGGGGAATTGGAACTTTTGTCTGCTTGAAAGCCCGGCCTTACAATGGAAATGTGCACCACCAGGGGCTGGGTGCTCATTGGACCAGTGACCAGCATCTTCCTGACACTGCCATGAGCCCCTGCACCTTTTCCGAGATTGGATTGCTGGCCAGAGCAAAAACAAGGCGAGCCTTCTTGGGACCCCCGATTAACTCTTCTCTGTGTGATGGGGAGTGGGGGTGGAGTGGTGGGTGGTTCTTACCTCTGTTAGAGACGGTCAGTTACAATGCTATCTGCACTGACCCTGTTGGGTTTGCAGTGGGAACTCACAGATCACGCATTCAGTGATAATGAATGGCTACAGTGAACGTGGCTATTCCTTCCAATACTTGCACAGCATAATCAATCATGTGTCCTTGGCCGATGTCCCATCTACTCAGGAAAGCCCAGGGCATCATTGTAAGTCCAGTTCAAATTCCTCTTCACTCAGATTCCTCCTCTGAGTCCTAGAGGGCCCTTCAGCTAATGGTGATAATCACATGGCTTGTTCAGATGTTTTATTTGTGGTGTCATCTCCCCAGTCTCTTCTAGAGGGGACAAGGGGTGTCTTTTTCATCCTGACATTCACCGTGGCAGCCAGAATGGAGACTTATATCCAGTAGGCATGTAATAAAATGGAAGTTACATTAATAACAGCCTGTGGGGGAGAATAAATTCAGTCATGTGAACTATAATATTCAGCATTTATTTACGGGCAGAGAGAGAAGCGAAGAAGGAATTGGCCAGACTGTTTTATTTGGAGCCCTTCTGAGCATATACTAAGTGAAACATCCAATGAACCAATAGCCTGTTTAACGGTATGAACTTTGACTCTGTGATAACCATTTGTCCTTAAAACCATCCTGGATTTGTTTTCCTACAACAGAGCAGGATACTGAGCACAGTTCTGTGAAGCGTTCCTTCAGGGAGATTTCTTAGCACTAAATAAAAGAGTGACTTCTCAATGTTGCAAAAGAGGCCCGGCTGTTGGTTTTGGCTGGGGATAAGCGCTGAGCTGGCTCCACTCAGAGATGGCAGGATGAGATAAACACGGCTGTGTGATGTCACTGAAATAGTCTTATTTTCATCAGAAGCTAAATTCAAATAGCCTCAGGGAAATGGACTATTTTGTTTTGCTTTGAATTACTACAGCTTTTTAAAATTCATTTTGCCTCTGGAAGTGATGGAATTTTCCGATGGACTCCAAGTTCCATGGAGAGACACTTAGAAATCTGTGCTCCTATGGGTGCCTGGAGCACTCAGCAGCAACTGGACAACAGTAGATTTGCAATCTGAGCCCTGCTTTCTGCACCAGATGTTGACTGGCATGTCTTTAAGAAGGCCTTGAGGTCCTGTGTTCAAGAATGGTAAATCAGAGCTTGTACTTGGCTCTCACTAAAGTCACTGGACCCAGACCAGAGCACTCAGTACTCCTACTAACTAAAGAGATGGTGGATCCATATTTAAAATGAGAAGAGGCGGGACGCCTGGGTGGCTCAGTCGGTTAAGCAACTGCCTTCAGCTCAGGTCATGATCCCAGCATCCTGGGATCGAGTCCCATATCGGGCTCCTTGCTCAGCAGTGAGCCTGCTTCTCCCTCTGCCTGCCACTCTGTCTGCCTGTGCTTGCTCCTGCGCTCTCTCTCTATCTGACAATAAATAAATAAAATCTTTAAAATAAAATAAATAAAATAAAATAAAATGAGAAGAGGCTCCAAGAAGAGGATCGAGGCTGTAGAGTCCCTAAAGTACCTCCCTTTCCACCCATTACCCCCCAACACACACACACACACACACACACACACACACACATACACAGTTCTACTCCATATCTCTCCAAAACCCAAAGCCATAATGGGTAAGCAATCTAGGAACATCCAACTTTAGAGAGAGAAGACACCATCTTGGGTCATTCCACCCATTCTACCCATGTTCACAGAACATGGACTGGGTTGGGGAGGGTTTTCCAAGCATAGCAGAATTGGGACAGATGTCACATCATTCATCTGTGGAGGTGAAACCTAATGCCATCACCAGACACTGCCTGGGTGTCGTATAGAGGATGAGCTAACTGACTAGGATCTGAAATCAACCCTCTGATTCAACTCCTGCTCTTGCCACTCCTCTGATTCTACTTCCTTATGTTTCAGTTTCTTCCTCTATAAAATACAATTATAAATCATAACCCCATGAAACTCTCTAAAGGATTAAATGAAATATTCCTTGTAAAGTGTTTACCATGGAAAGAGCTTAATCAATATCAGCTAATATTATTTGCTAATTGGTCTTCCAGGAAATTCTCATTTTCCTCCATAATACAAGGATGGATTGATCTCTCAGCTGACAGTGATTCTGCCTACCTGTGCTCCTTGTTTTTAGGACTCTCTTTTAGGAATTCAAGCTAGTCATTTAGTTCTAATATCTAAAGGGGATTAGAGGTTCACAAACTCATCCAAGAGAGCCAAGTCTTACATGACTCAGATCGCAGCTTTGTACAACCACTGTGTTAGTTGCTGTGCGAAATATACAATTAGCAGTTAATCAATGTTTTAATCAAATGATTCCCTGGCTTCAGCAGGCAGAAGGTTCACCTAAGGGTAAATGCAGCACACTGGGCACAATGGTTATAATAATCACAGCATAATTGGCCTGATAAATGTGAAAGGTTCTTACACAGTGACAGGAAACCAAATGTCCTTCAGATTTATTAAGCTGCGTGTGATCATTTTAAATTCATTTTAAAACATCTTTACAGTGACTTGTACTCTACACAGACAGTCTGAGTCAGTAGAAAAGTGGAAAACGAGATTTGAATTTGATTAAAGTTGATGTAAAGTTTGCACTTTGCTGGACAGCATTTGCACTTGTTACATAAGTAAATGGTTATTTTTCTCTGTCTCTCTTGGAGAGGCAACTGCACAACAGGGAAGAAGACCATGGATTTTCATCCACAAATAGGTGTGGTTATACCTGATATATAGGGAAACTGAGGTTCAGAGATATCAAGGAACTTTTCCAAGAGTCAGGATGCAAGTCTCTGAAAAGATCTTTAAGTGAGAGAGTCGTAATGAAAGATAATCTGAAGAAAGGCAAGCAGGGACAAGAGGCCACTTCCCTAAAAAGAAACTGCCCTTAGGGGGCACCTGGGTGGCTCAGTGGGTTAAGCCTCTGCCTTCTGCTCAGGTCATGGTCTCAGGGTCCTGGGATCGAGCCCCACATCGGGCTCTCTGCTCAGCAGGGAGCCTGCTTCCCCCTCTCTCTCTGCCTGCTGGTCTGTCTACTTGTGATCTCTGTCTGTCAAATAAATGAATAAAATCTTAAAAAAAAAAGAAAAAAAGGATTTTACACCACCCTGGAAGAAGCCCTCTTTCCTTTTCCATGTAAACAGCTACCTGATTGTTTCATGAGTGAGTGGACAACCTGTTCAGGTGACAGGCACATGGAGGGTTAATCAGATTAAAACAGCCCAGACCAAAAAAACCATAAAACCCCCTAGATTTCAACCCCAAATTGGCAACCTGTTCAGGTCCCCTCCCTCTTCAGGAGCTTTGTACTATTATACAATAAACTTTGCTTTACTATCCCTCAATAAACCTTGCTTTTCCACTCACCACTCTTCATCTGGTCTACTTCTTCATTCTTTGAAGCTGCATGACCAAGAACCATGGGCACTGAAGAAAAAGAAATCCTGCAACAGTGTATTTTAAAGGTCTTTGTCAGCAGCAAAATAGGAAACAGTATTTTTGTGAACCATAGGCATTTACTAAGCAGCTGCCCTGCCCCAGCAGCCATGTTAGAGTATTTCCCTAACATGGAAAAACCAAAGGGTTTTTCCAAGGAAGAGACACATGATCTTACTCACAAAGCTAGGTAGCTAGAGGTTCATCAGAAAAACAGGGCTTGTGGGGGGAAAGAAGGTCAGGGCAAAGGCACAGCAAAGGCTGAGGAACAGCATGATCAGACTTAGGTTTTCACATACTTGGGGGCAGCTGTTGGGAGAAGGGATTGGAAGCAGGGATATTCTCCACTCCAACAGGCCAGGCAACAGGAGATCATCACTGGACTGAGGCAGTGAAGTCATGAAGGCAAAGAGATGGAGGTGACAGAAGAGTTGTTAAAGAGGAAGAGTTAACTGAATTTGGTCATTCTTCAAGAGTGGGGAGGAGAAAGGAATACAGAGGTCAAGGCTGGCATCCAGGTTTCCAAGTTGAGTACTAGGGGAACCCTGGTGTCATTCCCTGGGAAGGGAAACCCAATAAGGGAAGATAATAATATAGTGGGCTTGACAACGTCCTCTCAGCTACTTTTTTAGGATCTGAGTCATTACAGATGACTTCACCGTTTGACTCAGGGAAGTTTTCTTTCATTCACCTTCCCAGTGTCTCAGCTAACAATTAACTGCAAGAGGGGAAACAAAACATCCCAGCTCTACTTTCCAAATGATTACCCTGCAGTAAAACATAAAGGCAATGCAGATTTCAAGTGAAAGACACAGGTACATGCTCTAAACACAGTGCCCATGCAATTTGTCTTTGGGTTTGTGTCAGGGCCTAATAAGCACCTGTTATATTTTTATAGCTGGGTAGTAGGACTTAATAGGACCTTCCTGAAGTGATAATTATACTGCCTGTGAGCCCAGACTGTAGGTGTGGATAATGGAAGCCTGCAGTAAGGCATGGGCTCCAGGAGCTCAAGGACATCTGCATGTAGGACGAAAGGTCTCTTTCGAACAGCCTGTGGGCATTTTAAGTATGGGTCCTCATGGTGTCTCCACTAACCTCTTCTGAAGGCAGGAGCATCCCTTCTAGAGAAACGTATCACCACAGAGAGCATGGCCAGGCCAATGGTCAGTGTCTTTGGTGAACACACCTCTTAGTCAAGCATAGAGCTTGGGAAGGGGAGCTTGGGCTGGGTTCTAGGCCACACTGATCCCCTCACATGCTCTCTCTGGCTTGATAAAAGTGCAGCCACTATGTGAATCAGCTCAGGACCTTGGATAATAGCTCTTAACCTCTCATAGTCCCCAACCCTCAGAAGGGCCCAGTCATGAGAACTTACTATAAGAAATCAGAAAATCTCGGGGCACCTGGGTGGCTCAGTGGGTTAAAGCCTCTGCCTTCGGCTCAGGTTATGATCTCAGGGTCCTGGGATTGAGCCCCACATCGGGCTCTCTGCTCAGCAGGGAACCTGCTTCCCCCTCTCTCTGCCTGCATCTGTACCTACTTGTGGTCTCTCTCTCTGTCAAATAAATAAATAAAATCTTAAAAAAAAAAAGAAATCAGAAAATCTCTTATAACAAAGTACAGTGGAAAGTGTGTCAAATACTCACTATGAGCTAGGCACTTGAAGAAACAAAAGAACAAGTCTCCACTAATACCAATACTAGATAGGACCCAAAACACATCCCCAGGAAGGGATAGAAGCAGGGACGTCAAATGCTACATGATCATGCAAAAACTAAATTTCTTAATAGCAGGAAGAATATGGTTAGACTTTTATTCCTGGTTTTCATTCTGATCTTAATGTCACAGATTAAAATACGAGTTGCCCTGTTTTCCAGCTATAGGAAAGAGCCTTAATATTTAAAATCAGAATGTGGATGTGTGTTGAGAAATATGCTATGGAATCAGATTTCATCATGAGATCCTAAATTATTTATTCCCTTTGCTTAGCACCAACCCTCAGTTGAAAGTCTTCCTATGAGAACAGAACAGAAGATATGAATATATGTCTGAGGAATCCATTTTTGAATAGGGATTGAAAAACACTAAGAACCCATTCTCTGTTGGGTCACTTTACAGGGCCCACTTTCAATTTTAGGAGCCAACATGGGAGACAAGATGAAGACAGACTCTCCTTTAAGACAACATGTTCTGACATATTCAGGCTTGAACCTTCCTGTATTATTATTTATCCAGAAACAAGTGAAGACAGTCCCACACTGTAATTTGCTAAGTAACCACAGATGGCACAAAGCAGGATTTCTCAACCTCAACACTATGGAGATTTGGGGCTGGATAATTTTTTCTGGAGGCCTGGGGGAAGAGGCAGTCTACACTGTAGAAAGTTTAGCAGCACCCCTGACCTCTACCCATTATGGATAGTAGCATATCTCCCCTCTCTGTTATCACAACCAGAAATGTTCTCTAGGTATTGCCAAATCACCCCTGGATGAGAAACACTAATTTGGAGTAGCACTACATTTCGAATCCAAGTTCAGCCAGATACAAGGAGTCAGCTGAGCATTGGAAGGGCAATGGGGAACTACTGCCTACTGTTGTAATGACAAGGACTGAGGACAAGTGAGGTGAAACTCTCTCATTGACTCAGACCCAATAAATTTAAGATACTGAGTAAATAGTTTACTACAAAGGTGAGAAGTGATTTGTTCTATCATCATTGCTCAACCCTAAGATCTTGCTGATTCTTTTTTACCAGACAGAAAACTTTTTAAATAATTAGAGTATTATTATTATTATACTATACCTGTACATGAGTAGCAAGTGATAGAAATTCAATTCAAGGTGGCTTAAACAAAGAGAGAGAGTGAGGGAGAAGCTTTTTATTGGGTCATGAGACAGAAAATCCAGGGGTAGAATTGGCTCTAGCTACCCCGAGATCAAGGTATTCAAACAGTGACACCAGGAATACTTCACTTCTACTTTTTGGCCATATTTTCCTCTATGCTGGCCTTGTTTTCAAGGTGCTTTCCTGCGATGGTGACAGAGATGGCCACTGAGATTCCAGGATGACATCTTAGAAACTCCAGTGGAAAGAGAAGATCTCTTTTCCAAGTATTTCAACCAAAATTCATTGACCTGACTTGGATTAAATGCCTATACCACCTGATCATGCAAAGAGTAAATTTTTATAGCCAATCATTGTGACCAAAGAAATGGAACACTCTAAATGACTTCCTAGGCTTGTCAGCACATTCTGTAATAGTGAACCTCTAAGATGGTCTTCATTGGTTCCTGCCTCCTGGTTTTCATTCCCTTGTGTATTTTGTTCTTATGTATTTATTTATTTAAATTGAACTAATTAACATATACTATATTATTAGTTTCAGAGGTAGAGTTCAGTGATTCATCAGCATATAATGCCCAGTGTGTCATCACATCATGAGCCCTCCTTAATGCCCGTCACCCAAGTACCCCATTCCCCTAGCCTCATCCCTTCCAGCAACTCTCAGTTTGGTTCCCTATGATTAAGAGTCTCTTACAGTTTGTCTTCCTCTCTCATTTCATCTTGTTTTATTTTTATGTGTCCTCTGTTCTTAAGTGTAGGCTGGACTCATTTCTAATGAACAGAATACAACCAAAAGTGATGGAATGTTACTTCTCAGATTATGTTACAAAAACACCGTGACTTCTCTCCTGCTCACCCTTCCATATTGCAAATTGTCCTGTGAAGAGGTCTATATGACAAGAAAGTAATGGTTCTATCCAAGAGCCTGCAAGGACTGAAGGCCTGCCAGTAGTCACGTGAATGAGCTCAAAAGCAGATCTCTCTGAGTCAACCTTGAGGTTGATTCCAGCCCTGGCTGACACTTTGACTGCAATCTTATAAGAAATCTTGGGATAAAGGCACAGAAAAACTGCACCTAGATTCCTGATGCAAAGAGACCACGAGATAGTATTTTTTTTTAAGCTAGTACATTTGGGGGTTGTTTGTTATACAGCAACAGGTAACTAATACAATGTACCACCACCACCCCACACACAAATCCATACACACCCCCAGGGATATAAGAGGTGACTGCTTCAGCAAATACCATGGCCTGAGATTGGGGGAGGCATAGCCCAAAGGCATTCTGGTGTTCAAAAACACATATTCATTATAACATCCAATTCAAGTTGTTTCAGCCTGAACAAACATATATATTTCCAAAAACAAAAGGAATCCACTCTCTGACACTCTCCCCATAGGGAGAAAAGCTATAGACTTTCATGTGACTGCATCAGGAATGGATTTATACTGACCTGGCTCACACAAGACTTTGCAAAGCCTCCTCAGGCGTCACCTGAGGGTGACGGCAGAGAGCACTGTGCTGACAGCAATTTTTTTCTCCATTGACCCCTGGAGATGGAAACTGCTGGACACCAAGTCTGAGGGGAACGTTTTTGTTCCTTTAAGTCTGCCTGCTCTGGAGTTTTAGTTTCCACTATTACATAAACCCTGATGTACTCCTCATTGACAGGGACAGCTTATTTTCTCTTCCTATTAAACAGGAAATTGAACAGCCTTAGAAGAAGCTGAAATATCAATGAATTTTGGAAATGCTATTATGAATTTGTAGTTCAATTTTGAAATAATGGCATTGAGGTCTTGACTGAAATTTTTCTTCCAAAATGTCCCTGGAACACTAAGATAAGATAGTTGGAGGCTCTGAATTCCTTTAGGTGCTCTAGAACATAAGATATGTAGGAGGGATTTCCCCTGTTTTCTCATTTCTATGTCCTTGCTTCCCTCGTCTGGATCATGGTAAATACCTTGGGGAAAACAAAGCCTCCATCAAGCATTTGATCGCCAGAAAGAGCAGAAGGTAAGTACTAAAGAGACTGTGACTTGCTGACATTAACCCGCTGGAGCCCAATTCTGTCCATATTGCTCATGATGACGAGTCACAAAATGGAGAGAATTTAAGAAATGATTCGAGTACCAGGTACCTGAGTACCAGAATTCACCAGTACTCATGAGTACTATTACTTAGGATGAATTCCCACCATATTATTTTATGTAGCTTCTTCACAGTGTGGTATTTGACACTCTAAAGCATACAGTTGAATGATTTATTTCCAGGGTAGTTAAATCCAGTAAAATGCTGCAGGTGACACTGATAGATTTACTCAGTGGGTATTTTTAGATTAATAATGGTTCAGTGGGTTATCAGATATCCATGGTGCTTCCATAAACATTGAGATCTTTCCTTTACATTTCTCTATAATGAACTGATCAGGGGAGCCTGGGTGGCTCAGTCAGTTAAGCGTCTGCCTTTGGCTCATGATCCCAGGATCCTTAGATTGAGCCCCACATCAAGCTCCTTGCTGAGCCGAGACCCCACTTCTTCTCTGCCTGCCATTCCCACTGCTTGTGCTTGCTCCCTCCCTCTCTCTCCCTCTCTCTCTCTCTGTCAAATAAATAAATAAAAATCTTTAATATATATTTTTATATTTAAATATATATATACATATATATATTAAACTGAGCACACTTTTAAAGATCTGCTCACTCAAAAGAAAAAAAAAGTTCCTATTGTGTTTCTCTGACCTAAAGTTAGTGTAAGTTTCAGATGCTGAAGGAGTAGGAAAAAGAAGGACATGTCTTCAAACAAGATCTTTGAAAACCCAAAGGTTCCACCCAAGAACCAGGTTGGAAGGACTCTTATTTGTCTTTCATTGTATAGTTCTCCAAAACAAAGGGGAAAAAATGAGAGGGTACTTTAAGAGCTTATTTTTTTAAAAAAGTTTCATTTTTTAAATCTGCACTGATCCACATTTCCTGAGACCATCAAAATCTCACTGATGGCAACCAGACAGTATTTCTCCAGCTCCAACTAACTCACACATTTTTGGGGGGTCCAGGTCCTTCAAAATTCTCCTGATTGAAGAAGCTCCCAGTTGTATTCAGTGACTATGAGAATGAAGATGAGTTGGCTATGAACAGAGAGCTCCGTTCCTTCCTACAAGTTCCTGAGCTGCATGTGGAACCTGCTAGCTCCTTCCCTCCTGGTTTGGAGACTACTGCCTTTGGGAGCCAGATCTAGGGTTGTCCCACCTGCCCTGTTTCAGAGACACTCTGGCCCCTGTGTCCTGTGCTCTGCCAGTGCCCTCACTGATGTACAGCAGTGCTGGGCTACACTGCATTCTGTTTTCAAGCTCCTACACAGATAAGTAGAGGCTCCTGGATCTTTTAATTTTATTACTTCCTCTCCCTGGGACTCTGGCATGTATTCTGGGGGATTCAGAAAAAGAGCAAATTGCAAAAGTTCTAAACTGAGCTCTATCCTGATGCCAGGCTTTCCTCCTTGAGCCAAGTTTCTATAAGGGATTGTCTCTGCCCTCAAGGGTGAGTCTTGCCATCCAGACTGTCTGAAAACCTTGGATATGTAGTTTAGTCCCTCAAGCTTAGATATTCCCCAGTTTTTTGTTTTGTTTTTTTTTTAAGATTTTATTTATTTGTTTGACAGAGAGAGAGAGAGAGAGAACACAAGCAGTGGGAGCAGCAGTCAGAGGTAGAGGAGGAAGCAGGCTCCCTACAGAGCAGGGACCCCCGCCACCCCCCACAATGAGGGACTCCATCCCAGGATCCTGGGATCATGACCCGAGCAGGGTCAAAGGCAGACGGTTAACCAACTGAGCCACATAGGCCCCCCAGATACTCCCCAGTTCTTCCATCAGGAGATAATCACTGTAGATGTGAGTCAAGTGAGACTGAGTGCATGTGGGAAACATAACTCAGAATGTTTGGGGAGATCCAAGGCAATTTTCTTGTGTTTATGGGAACTATTGTTCTTAATGAGAGAAAACTTAAGGAACAACTAGGATCAACTGTGGAGTATAAACAAACTAATTAAAGAATTTCATACATATTTTTCTCTGCTTCAAACATGGCCTAACTTTAAAATATTGTAGTTTGTCATGAAGAACCAGACTCTGAAATCAAACCACCACTTAGAAGCTACATTAAAGGGACGCCTGGGTGGCTCAGTTGGTTAAGCGGCTGCCTTCGGCTCAGGTCATGATCCCAGGGTCCTGGGATAGAGTCCC
>ML099537.1:10610-24046 GCA_003697995.1 Taxidea taxus jeffersonii | reverse complement strand
TCTTTTTTTTTTTGTTTCTCTTTCAATCCACTGTATCATCTTCTCGCATCCTCTCACTGCTGAATTCTTCAAGAGCACAATATTTTCTACTTTTTCCCAAACATTGCTAAATCTAGCGTCCATCTCCTATATCCAAGGAAACTGTACTCACAAGAGTGATGGAGGTTTGGGGACACAAGTCCAAATCCGGTAGCTTCTCCCTCTTCGTTTTGCTTAACCTGTAGTTACCTAGCACCTTTTAAATTTTATTATTATTATTTATTTTGAGGCAGGGGGAGAGGGAGACCGTGCATGCAGGAGCAAGGAGGGGGGCAGAGGGGGAGAGAGAGAATCTCAAGCAGACTCCCTGCTGAGCATGAAGCTCACAGGGGGCTTTATCCTACGACCCTGAGATCATGACCTGAGCTGAATCCAAGAGTCAGATGTTCAACCGACTGAGCCCCCCAGGTGCCCCTATTTAACTCCTTTTTAAGTTCTATGAAGCAATGGCGATCAAAACACTATGAACTTGGCACAAAATCTATACATAGATCAGAGAAGCATAATTGATCCAGAAATAACCTTGGGTACATTGGGGTAATTAATATAGGACAAAGGTGGACATCAGATTAAGTGGGAAAATAATCCATCTATTTCATTAATGACCTGGCTGTGCATCATGAGGGAAATGATCCCTCATGTGAGGGATCTTGTGATCCGTTCTTCATGCATCACATGTGATCTGTTCTTCATGCATCACTCATGAAAAGTATATCTCAGACAGGTTAAAGTTTTAAATGTGAAAAAAAGAAAATTGAGGAGAACATATGCATACACTGGGATAAAGGGAGAATTCTTTTTTTTTTAAGATTTTATTTATTTATTTGACAGACAGAGATCACAAGTAGGCAGAGAGGCAGAGAGAGAGAGAGGAGGAAGCAGGCTGTCCGAAGAGCAGAGAGCCCAATGCAGGGCTCGATCCCATGACCCTGGGATCATGACCTGAGCCGAAGGCAGTGGCTTTAACCCACTGAGCCACCCAGGTGCCCCTAACGGGAGAATTCTTAAACAAATCAGAAAACCCAGAATCTATAAAGGAAACGTAGGTATGGTTGGCTACATTAAAATTTTTTTTTTGTATCTTGAAAAACACCAAAATCAAAGTCAAAAGACTCCCAGCTAGTAAGATATGTAATAGAGATTTAATGTTCTAATATACAAGGAGATCCTACAGATTGATAAGAAAAAACCAAGTCAAATTTTAAATGGGTAAGGACATCACTAGGCAATTTATAGAAAAGGAAATGCAAATGTCCAATAAATATGGAAGACAGCATAATATAAATTAAGGCAATTTAATTTATTTAAATTTATTTAAAATAAAGATACCGTTTCCACTGACATTGGCAGAACACAAGGCACTGATGAGGTGGTAGGATTATGAGTTGGCACAGTCTTTAAATTATTTTTTTTTAAGATTTTATTTATTTATTTGTCAGAGAGAGCGGGAGTGAGCACAGGCAGACAGAGTGGCAGGCAGAGGCAGAGGGAGAAGCAGGCTCCCTGCTGAGCATGGAGCCCGATGTGGGACTCGATCCCAGGACGCTGGGATCATGACCTGAGCCGAAGGCAGCCGCCCAACCAACTGAGCCACCCAGGCGTCCCGGCACAGTTTTTAGAAATGCAATCCAGCTATACCCATTACGAGGAAAAACATATTGATATTTGGCCTTGAAATCTCACATTTGGTGATCCACCTCCAGGAAATAAGGACACTGGTATGTAAGTATATGTGCACAAAGATCTTTGCTGCATCCTCACTTCCCTTATACGTTAAGAGAGGAGAAGCATGGAATGTGTCCCTTAGAATTAGGGGGCTGGGCCCGGAAACAGATCTTATAGATACCTTTCTGATTCTGTCCTCACCTTATTACTTATTATTCGGTTCCTCTTTTCCCTGCCTTTCTTTGCATCATATTTCTTTGTCTGTTTTTTTCTTCTGTGTCGTTTTTTTATGTTTCTCAAGGTTTGGGATATCACTGATCACACTTTAATTCTACTTACTGTGTTCTCTAAGATTTCTAAACGCGTTCTTGATGCTGTGATTCCCTATTTGTCCATGATGGTATTTAAGTAGGGGGATTTGTTTTTCTTATGGAACATGAGGAATTCAGAAAACATCTGTTTCCTCCTGTTCTTGACAGAGCACTTGAAATGCTGCAATTCTGGACACATCTGGTGTGGAGTGGTGTCCTCATTTTTATACAATGCAGGTGTTTCTTGTTAACCTACAAGCTGGAAGGAGTCAGGAAATTCAGATATTTAGCTTCATGCTCTCTCATTCCAGGGAGGACCATCTTTCCTGATGTCGGTGTCGGGCCTCTCTCTGCCAGCCGTCGGTCCGGTAGATCGGGGGCTCTGCCAAAGGAGGTGGGAGAAGAAAGGGTAGTGGGGGTGTGAGTGCAGGGGTCTCTCCCCCAAGGCGTGCATCCTGACCTCATCACTTACTGGTTGGGTAGCCTTGGATGATTAACTTATATTTAGTTCCCTCATCTGAAAGAAAAAGTTTAGGGGGATGATAACAGAATTCCAAAGGGTGGTTTGGAGGATTAAATGATATAATCCATATTCCCAGCATGTACTAAATGCTTGTGAAATGCCAGCTACTGTTACTATTTTTGTCATCGTCATCATCATCATCCATGAAGAGGACTGATGAATTTTCAGGATAATTTCTGCCAGCATGCAACAAAGTAGTGTACCAATGGTTGCTCTCTCCTTCTCTGGAACTTTCTGTTCACAATTTTTCCCGCAGACCAAACACATGCTGGCTCATAAGGGGATAATCACAGATCTATTAATAAGGAGTAAATTTACTGCCACAGAACAGAAACCGAGACTTTCTTCAGTTGACTCATTCCTCTTACATAACATAAGGGGCAAGTCCTTGCCACCTCCAAAAAGAAGGTATGTCAGTTAAGCAAAGGGCTTTGTAGCTCTGTGGAATGAGAGGACTATTTTTTTTTTAAGATTTTTATCTTTAAGTAATCTCTACACCCAACGTGGGGCTTGAACTCACAACCCTGAGATCGAGTCACATGCTTCACCAATTGAGCCAGCCAGGTGCCCCTGAGAGGGCTATTTTAGAAAATTTTTTTTCTCTAGAACTGTGGGGAAATTTAAGCAAAATATGGCCAACACCCGAGAGTGAGTTTCATTAATTCATCCATCTTACAAGGCTTGGTTTAGTCTTTCTTGCATGATGTGTTTGTGGCCATGAAAAATAATGTCTTTGAGGCACCTGTCTGGCTCAGTCAAAAGAACGTGTGACTCTTGATCTCAGGGTTGTGAGTTCAAGCCCTACATTGGGTGCAGAGATCACGTAAATAAATAAACTTTTTAAAAAAAGTGATCTTGTTGTCAGAGATTGATGGGGGCAGAGATAAGGAGCAAGAAATAAACCTGGATGATGGTCTCTATTTTCCTCTTGAGCGAATAAGTGGGCAAAAGACACCTGTCTCCCATGGACACTTGACAAGGCAATTTCCCAGCACAAGCCCTTTGCATTTCCCAGGTTCTAGTGTTCACCCAATCCCTACCCTCTGAGGATGCCTTTCCCTATCTCAAGTTGCCTTGCGTAGAGAACATTCTCTTCCAGTAAGCCTGGCCATCCCAGTGGGGAGCAGGTGGCATGGGAACCATGCTTGAAGCCAGTGCTATGACTATAGGGGCCTGAGATAGGCCAAGGGTACAATGATGACATGAATAGCAGGCACTGTTGAGTGTGTGTTTTGAATTCTGGAGGGATGGGGCCTTTTGAGGCTGGGGGATTAGAGACGAGTTCGAAACTAAAGTGGCCCACGTTCTCCCATACTAGGAATCATGGCTCACATTCCCCAGAGCTTAAGCAATTCACCCAAAACAGAAGCAAAGCAGACTTTTGTGGGAAAAGTGGAAACTGGCTGGTAGGTGTTCTCCGTACCACAGATCTGCTGGGAGTCCTCCTGGAGTGGCAGCTGGTAGGGAACAGTGGATTGTCAAAGAGATTATCGAAGTGGCTTACAAGCCAACAGCGTGAGTCACCTTCATTGGAGCCTGGTGTCCCAGGGAAGGCTGAATCATGTACTTCCCCTCTTTGTTACCAGAACCTCGACCTCCCTTCGGAGGTTTTCCGAGGACACCCGAATGCCAGGACCCATTGAGGTATGAAGGGACAGTCTGGACTTGTAAGTTTGGAATGTCAGACCTGAACTTGCTCTGGGGCTAGAAAGTTCTGGTACGAAGCAGGAACATTTATTGAATAAAGTGGTTTTCTTTGTTTCCTTTGTATAGGACTCAGCATTCCATCGGGTGCCCAGTAATTGGCAGGCCATCTCCCTTCCTGACTTTCCCCCCTTTCTCCTGAGGGATTTGAGCATCTTATATTAGAGAAAGGAGCTGAGAGTGGCTTCAAGGGCTAGAGTTTCTAGTAGTGAAAGAGCAAAGATTTTTGCCCAAGAGAAGGAACAGATGTCTGCCATTTGGCAAGTACAGTTTCCTCCACTATCCAAAAGTAGAGCCTTCCAATGAAAACTTTCCCGAAGCCAAAGTGGGGTAAGGTGAAGAAGCACTACCAGGAATTTATAGGAAAACATTTTTGAGCACTCCTAGACACCCAAAATAACTGCTCTCAGGTTTTTCTGATACCGTAGGCCACATCTTGCTAATGGGGCCCAGAATAAATGGAGAGCGAGCACAGGTGTGCACAGATACCGCTCAGAGCTCTGGTGGCCCCATGCGGAGAGGCTGCGTGAACTTCCCCGGGAAGGAGCGTGGGGGCACCGCCACTGCCCAGAGGACCCACGCTGCCTCTCTAAAGGCTCGCTGCAACACAGACGCTGAACTCTATTCTTGCCTTTTTTCCTTTTTTCATGAAATTAAAAAATCCCGTTTTGGAGAAAACAGGTACTAACATAGGTCTTTCATAAAAGCCAAGTGGCCTAATGTAAACTTTTGAAAAGCGGGGGATACCTGTCATGGTGCTGGGCGGTCCATCCTCCCTAGAAGATCAGGAAGACAAGCCGTCCAGAGGCAACAATTCCCCTTGAGGAAGGTCTTCCTGGACTGCCGGTACTGGGGCTCGCAGCCCTGGCAAAGGGCCACCCAACTTCAAGGATCTATGTAAGTTTGGCCTATGCGGGTCTTGGTAGAAACCATGTTGATAAGGGGGTGGGCCCATGGTCAAATCTGGCCCACCATCTGTTTTTGTTGACCTGTTAGCTAAAGTGCTTACCTCTTACTGTCTGCAGCTGCTTTCAAGCAATAATGGCCTGGTTGAGCAGTTGTGATAGAGACCCACCCGGCCTGCAAAACCTGAAATATTTACTATCTGGTCCTCTACGGAAAAAAGGTTGCTGGTCCTTGATCACCAGAGATGCCTCCTGAATGTTTGGCTTCCCATCCCAACTCCTGATTAACGCTTGGAGTGGCGATGGCAGTGGGAGGTGGGGGGAGAAGAGAACCCACTCAATCTTTTTTTTTCTTTTCTTTTTTTAAATTAACGTATAATGTATTATTTGCTTCAGGGTCTGTGATTCATCAGTCTCACACAATTCACAGTGCTCACCATAGCACATACCCTCCCTGGTGTCCATCACCCAGCCACCCCATCCCTCCCTCCCTCCCCCTCCAGCAACCCTCAGTTTGTCTCCTGAGATTAAACGTCTCTTATGGTTTGTCTCTCTCTGGTTTCGTCTTGTTTCATTATTCCCTCCCTTCCCCTAGGATCCTCTGTCTTATTTCTCAAATTCCTCATATCAGTGAGGTCATATAATTGTCTTTCTCTGATTGACTTATTTCAGCATAATACCCTCTAGTTCCATCCATGTTGTTGCAAATGGCAAGATTTCATTTCTTTTGATGGCTGCATAATATTCCATTGTGTATATATACCACATCTTCTTTATCCATTCACCTGTTGATGGACATCTAGGCTCTTTCCATAGTTTGGCTATTGTGGACATTGCTGCTATAAACATTGGGGTGCATGTGCCCCTTCAGATCACTAAGTTTGTATCTTTAGAGAATACTCTCAATCTTTGACATTAAATTAAATCCCGCCAGTGGGATGGAACAGGGGGCTTGGTGTCATACGTACCCTAATTTTATGGAAAGTAAACAGAGCAATGTGCTCATTCTTGTGCATGTTCAGGTTGGAATTACAAATTCATTCCTAACATGCTTCTAGGCCTTCTGTTTGACAATCGTGACTTTTATCTTCCCAAACCTATTCTGGAAGTAACATCCGTAGGTCCCCTCTATCTCTGCATATCCCAGGCCAACCATTACGTCCCATCTTCAACTTTCGCCCTCCTCTCCACTCCTAGAAGTCTCACTTTGTTTCTTCAGCTTGCAAGTCTGCCTAACAAGATTTTTTGAAACGGATTTGCTTCCAGATATCCTGGCTTGCTTTTCCTCAGACAGTTGGACCATACCTCCCAAATTCAACAGTTTAGATGTGGGGTTTCCATTCTCTCAATCCTTACTGGATTTTTAACAAATATTTTATTTATTCATTTGAGACAGAGAGAGAGGGAGGGGACAAGCAGAGGGCAGTGGCAGAGGGAAAGGAGAAACAGGCCCTCTGCTGAGCCGGGAGCCCAACCCAGGGCTCAATCCCAGGACCCTGGGATCATGATCAGAGCTGAAGGCAGACACTTAACTGACTGAGCCACCCAGGCGCCCCTCCCTACTGGATTCTTTTTTTTTTTTTAAAGATTTATTTATTTGACAGACAGAGATCACAAGTGGGCAGAAAGGCAGGCAGAGAGAGAGGAAGAGAAGCGGGATCCCTGCCGTGCAGAGAGCCCGATTCGGGGCTTGATCCCAGGACCCTGAGATCATGACCTGAGCCGAAGGCAGAGGCTTTAATCCACTGAGCCACCCAGGTGCCCCTCCCTACTGGATTCTAATGCACATTCCCATTCTGGTAATTTGTGTACATTCCTTGTTCATTTCCTGAGTGTAGAACTGAGTCTTAGGCAGCTAAGCCAGACTGAACAAGAGTCAGCTTGATGCGGGTTCAATTTCTGACTCCTCCACTAGGCTGTAAAACCATGGGCCTATCATTGACATCGTTGGGCTTTAGTTTCATCATCTGAGATGTTCTAGTAATCCCTTCTGTGCCTCCAGAGATGTGAGGATTAAATAAGATAGTGCCATCAAAGTGCTTTTGAGGAATCGGTGATCTCGGCACCCTTCGACATCCAACTCGGAGCCTAGAGAGCCAGAGGTGAAGTCACGTGCGGAACTGTGACTATCACCCCCCGGGGGCAGGATAGGGCCCCGGTTTGGGAAACAGGCACTTGACACAAACATTTCCTCCTTCTTCGGGGACTTGTGACTCATCCTGAGAATCAGTAGCTGACCCGAACCCCAGCTCAAGCTTCACAAGCACATCGTAATCGCATGATCCTCGCTGGGCTGGGGACACCCAGGAGGAGAGGAGGGGAGAGCTTGAACTGGACAAGGGTGAGGTGGGGGCCTGCGGAGGCTCTAAAGTAGAGGCCGTTGAGCAGAGCCCCCAAACGCCCGGGCTGGGGCGCTGCAGGCTGGCGGGCTACCCACCCTCGGCCTGGTCACCAGGGCCACTGCCAATCACATGTCTTTGCAGGAGATGTGACAGTTCCTTCTCTGCTCCCGTTGGGCCCGGGCTTTTGTGTAATCTCCTTGGAAAAGGAGCCAACCGTCCCAGAGAGGACAAACAAATCTCAGGATGTACATCCTGCAGAGACAGGATAATTAATGATTCAAAATCCTCCAGGTTTATTTATTTGAAATAACCAAGATATGGTTTACACTCCTTCCTGTGAAACATGCTCTGAGCCCTTACTTTGATCTTTTCCTTTGTGCGTTTAGTCGGTCCGCTCCCCAGAGCCTGCTCTGTTGGAGGGGCATCGCTGATGTCAAACCAGGTGAGGATTAGAGTTTGGGAGGCAGGAATCCTGTTTTCTGGCTCTTGCTCTCATCCACCTTTTGCCACTCATTGCTATCCCTTTATGCAATGAAAGACACTCACATGAGGCTTTGTCCGCCTCTCGGGCAGCTGTGAGGGAGCCCCTGAGGGAGGAGTGTGATGGGAGCCAGGTGGGCTCTGCACCCGCCCCTTGTCTGGGACGACTTATGGGAAGTCATTCTGATGTGAGGACAGAGGGGTTCAGGAAGGAGCCCTCCACCTGCCATTTCCTGTGGCCACACTGTCACCGCCAGGCTTCCTGTGGCCACACTGTCACCGCCAGGCGTCTCCCAGCTTCCAGATAGGTTTGACAGACCGTGTGCCTGGGGGTCTTCCACCCAGATTCTCATGGCTGTGGCAGTTCCATCCTCAGGAGAACTTTGGTCTGACCCCGTCCTCTGCCTTCTGAGGGACCATTGTATGTGGTTGTCCCCTCTCCTGCTTGTCAAGTCTCTCCTTTATGGAAGATTCCTCAACCGCATTAAAACATGCTCTTTTCTCCCATGCCTCAACACAAAACCTCAAAACAACCCTCCAAAGACCCCATGCCCCTTTTTAGAAGTAACCCACTTTCTTCTCTCCTTGGTAACCAGACTTCTTGACATTGAGAACCCTCCTGTCTGCCCCCCTTGCCTCCATTCCACTTGCAACCCACAGCAATCTGGCCTCCCCTGGACCTGCTCTCCTGAAGCTAGCCTATTCACCTCAGCTTCTTGGAGCTCTGTTGACTCCCCTCTTTTTCTTGAAACCTGTTTTCACTAGCCTCTGTGACATCTCACAGTCCTGAGTTTTTCTCTTATGTCTCTGGTCACTTTTTCGTAGCCTCCTTTCAACAAGGCCTCTAGCCAGTCTCTTCTCTCTTTTTTTAAAAGATTTATTTATTTATTTATTAGAGAGAGAGAGTGTGCACGCAAGCTCAGGCAGACAGAGTGGTAGGCAGAGGCAGAGAGAGAAGCAGGCTCCCTGCCGAGCAAGGAGCCCGATGTGGGACTCGATCCCAGGACGCTGGGATCATGACCCGAGTTGAAGGTAGCTACTTAACCAACTGAGCCACCCAGGCATCCCTAGCCAGTCTCTTCTGTTGGAGCTCTTTAGAACTCTGTCCTAGACCCTCTTCCCATCCAATACTCATTCCTCAAGAATGAGGCTTCATATAGCATCAGAGAGGGGCGCCTGGCTGGCTCAGTGGGTTAAACATCTACCTTCAGCTCAGGTTGTGATGCTGCCATCCTGGGATCAGGATTGAGCCCCGTGTCAGGCCCTCTGCTCGGTGGGGAGTCTGCTTTTTCCTGTGCCCCCTCCCCCTTTGCACTCTCACATGCACTCTCTCATGTGTTGGTCTCTTAAATAAATAAATAAAATCTTTTTTAAAAGAGCAACAGAGTGGGGTTATGGACATTGGGAAAGGTATGTCCTATGGTGAGTGCTGTGAAGTGTGTAAACCTGGCGATTCACAGACCTGTACCCCTGGGGCTAATACTACATTATAAGTTAATAAAAAAATTTAAAAAAAGGAAGAGCATCAGAGAGCTTGCAGCAGAATGGCCCCGACACAGTGTTGGAGCTGTTTGTTTTGATGTGCAAGATCAGGCTGGAGAAAAGGGAAGATGGGGTTTCAACCCATGGAATCGCTGAAAAAGCAGCCCAGTTGAGTATCTTTCCTCATCTGAGAAAGTCACTCATTGGGTCGGTCAAGGTGAGCTGGACCGCAATGTAGTTGATGAGCCTGGGAATCCCTGATCGGCGTGCAGGCCTCCCAGGCCAGGACTCTTCAGTTTGATAGCTTAGCCTTAGCGCTCACAGATACATTATCTGTATGATTTCATCTATATGAAACATCCAGAAGAGGCCAATCCATAGAGACAGAAAGTAGATGGGTGATGGCCAGCTGCTAGGGGGAGGAGAGAATGAGGAGTAGCAGCTTAATGGGTTTGAGGTTTCCTTTTGGGGTGACAAAAATATTCTGCAGCTTGACAGTCGTGGAGGTTGCACAAAACTATAGATGTACTCTGTGTTGCTCATGGTATAAAACACCCGGGGTTTTCTCCAGAGGAGGAACCACTGCTACTGAGCCAAGCCAAGTAGCCCACTGATGGGTTCAGGGTCAGCTGTGAGTAGTAGAGAAGGAGCGTGAAATGGAAATGACTCTTCCCAGTGAAATGACTGAAAACCACAGTCCTCTCAGATAGTGTACAGAATGTGCTATTTCTAAAGATAACCAGAGGGTTTCTAAGCTATCTTAGTTACCAGTAGACTATAGGGGTGTGTTGTGATGGTAGAATACAAGTTGAAGACTAAATGATATGGGTTTTTTTTCCCCCTTCAAATCTATTTTTCTACGACTATGATGAGTCATAGTCAGTCATGACATCCAAGTCAGGTTGGATGTGTTGGTGGAACATTCTGGTAGCCTGAACTGAGGCTGGGGAAGGAGGCTGACTTGGAATGGTTAAGGCTTAGAGCTGGCAGAACCCTGTAAGCAGTTGGATAGTCTAGAATTACCCTTGGCCAATGATGTAAGTGAACACTACTATATGGGGGTTTTTCCTCAGATGTTGTCTTAAGTGTATTTCTCACAACAACCCTATGAGGGGACCCAGTGGAACCAGGGTTTGAACCAAGTATGTCTCCCTGTGAAGTCCGCTAAATCCTACTGTGTCTGTGAGGCTGTGTGAGCCCTTGAGTCAGAAAGGGAGGGATTGGCTGAGGGAGGGAGCTGCTCGGGCCCCAGGACTTCCTCTGACCACTGCCGAGCCCACATCTGTGATTTCTCTTACTGTGCCTGCAATCTGGCTTGGCTTTGGGAGACAGGGCTGACACACTCATCTTGCAACCTTCCACGGCCTTGACAGTTTATCTCTCCTGTTGATAACAAAATGAGGTGGAACCATGCTGCTGAGTGAACACTCTAGAGTTGGCTTGCTTGTCAAGTTTCTCCTCACACTTGCCATCCCCGCTTCATTTCCTGCCTTGTAAACAGGCAGGATGAGAGCCGGTGACTGATGAGCTTGATAACCGGAGAACTCTGCTGTGCTCAGCGTCTCCTGTTATTGTGAATCTCAAGTCCTGCTTTGGCATCGACTGTCCTATTTCCCCCTCTTTTTTTCCGGCTTACTCGGAAGATCACAAACCTTGGAGCCAGTGCTGGATTCAAATTCCAGTCCTGGCGCCAAACTTCAGTTTCCATTTTGCCTGAAAATAAATAGAAATATTGAACTCAGAGTACTTTTGTTTGTTTGTTTGTTTAAGTAGGGTCCATGCCCAGTGTGGAGCCTAATGCAGGGCTTAAACTCATAACCCCAAGATCAAGACCTGAGCCGAGATCGCGAGCCTGATGCTTAACCAACTGAGCCAAGCAGGCACCCCTCAGAGCCATTTTTGGGGGCTACATGAGATCATGGAAAAGGACTCAGCACTTTGCCTGACTTTTAGTAGGCATTCAAGAAATCATCTTTCTTCTCTTCCCTGTACCCCTTTGTGCCCCAACTGTTTTAATTTTAGCACAAACCCCCGACTAAGCTTTCAACTGTTGAGTGGCCTCCGTAAGGTGTGGTGCTCAGACTGGAGGGAATGGGGTAAGCCGGATAGGTTTGGGAAGTCATGAAGAATACAATTCAGCTGGAAACGGGGGAGATAGGACCCCGTCTCTCCCTCACGGATTGGAGCAGGAAGGTTGAGGAGCTCTAAAGCATGTTCTGCCTTTTCTCTCCCCTCTTCCAGAGTGCAACCCCTGCCCAGAAGTCTCAGTTTGGGCCTCAGTTAGTACAAGTTACTGTATAGGCTTGTCCCACTCTTTTCCTCCCTCTGGTATCAAGACTGAGGGCAGCTGGGACCCAGACACACACACACATCTATTCCCAGACCTCAGCTTCCAGAAAGTACGTAGGTCAAGTCAGCCCCACTGCAGTCCTGCCACAGCATATGAGGACATGGTTACCCAAGAAAGGCCCAGCAGAGCAGCCCCAGTAGTCAACAGATGACTCCTTGCCTTTATTTATTAACCTGAATAAAGGAAGGAAGCTTGGTATTGAATTACAATATTTCTCTACTTCTTCCTTTCCTTTCTTTTAGACCAGGCACTTGAGCAGGTAAACCCAGAATAATAATAGCAGCCAGCATATATAAATGTATGATATGTTTTCCAAACCATTCTGAATTATTTATTTAGGTGTGTTAACTTATTAGTGACAGCTCTACAAGTTAGGAACTGTTGTTATTCCCATTTTACAGATGAAGAAACAGAGGCATGGAAAGGTTAAGTCCCTTGTTCAAGGTCATGCAATTAGGGGTAAATGAAGACTCACACCCGGGAAATTTAATTCTACATCCTGGGCTTTTAGCATTACACGAATGCAGAATAGGGTATAACATGACTTTAAGTCAAGTGCTGAGGTCTGAATTTTGGGTCATGACACAGGAGTCAATAGTTAATGGGATGCAGTCAGTATCTTTTGAATGAAACTAGTTATTTGCACTTCCTTATAATCAGAGTATGTGGGCTGGGGTAGCCGTCTTTGAAAAATCTAATTTGCCCCAACATAGTTGTGGATGTTATAAAAATTAGGACCTTTATATAAAATATTAAAATTTATTTTACTAATAAAAAGTAAAGCCCATAGAATTTCTTTCTTATTCTAGGTTCTACTTATATTCCTTCAAAGCATTACCTACCTAGAGGGCTGGGGTGACTCCAAAGCCATTGTCCTTATGTAAGGAGAAATTTAAAAGACCACTTTAAAAGCTTCGGCTTTTTTTTTTTTTTAAGATTTTATTTATTTATTTGACAGACAGAGATCTGTCTGTCAGAGAGGCAGGCAGAAGCAGAGAGGCAGGCAGAGAGAGAGAGGAGGAAGCAGGCTCCCTGTTGAGCAGAGAGCCCGAGGCAGGACTCGATCCCAGGACCTTGAGATCATGACCCGAGCCGAAGGCAGAGGCTTAACCCACTGAGCCACCCAGGCACCCAGAGCTTCGGCTTTTAAATGTACATGTTCTCCCAGGTAAAGGACATATTTCAATCCCTTACCTGATACTTAAAATCCAAGAGAGGGGGCGCCTGGATGGCTCAGAACTGCTTCTCCTTCTCTGTCTGCCTGTTGCTCCCCCTGCTTGTGTGCTCTCTCTCTCTCTCTCTCTCTCTCTCTGACAAATAAATAAATAAAATCTTAAAAAAAAAACAAGAGGGGAAAATTACTTTCAACCGTAAGTTTCAGAGAGAGAAGCCAAAGCCTTTGGATTTCCCCACGTCGAGGTGTGGTTGCCATAATGAATGAACAGGACCATGTGTGGGCCCCGCACTGTCACAGATTTTGCTGGGCGAGGCCTGTACTCTCTGAACATGACTGTCACCTTCTTCTGGATATTGCTGTCCCACAACCTGCCAAGAGCTTTCCTGCTGACGTTTCTGTGCAATGTACAGACGCTTCTTATGGTGTAGGCTCCGTTATGACCAGGACCCAAACAAAAG
>RCUC01119949.1:0-12947 GCA_003697995.1 Taxidea taxus jeffersonii | reverse complement strand
GGGCACAGGCATTGTGCAATCTGAGCAAGAACATGAATGTTGAGATTTAAAAGTCAGTAAGTGACTGCAAAAGCAATTTATCTCTACAAGAATCTAAGTGGAAACTTTGCTCCCCCGTAAGTTGAGCCGATGTGACACGAGGGCAAAAATGGAAGCATGAAGGCAGCAATGACAACAGTAATAGCATACATTTGCCAGAGAACTTCATGGATTACAAAGCTCCCAGAGGTACTTTTCTTAACAATTGTCATAGCTATTTTATAAAGTGAGTCATTATTTTCCACCATCCACCAATGGAGAAAGAGAAATTAGTGAGATGAAATAACCCATACAGGGTCACACACATAACGGACTCTCCTGGGCACCAGCTCTGGAGCCAGCCTGCCTGGATGACTTCGAGTTTTGTCTCTTACTAATTTTCCATTTGGGACAAAGTAATTAACCTCTCTGTACCTCCGTTTTGTATTCATCATTATTCATCATGTATGGACACACAACAGATATGAGCAGGTGTTCTAAGAATTATTGGTGTTTTGCTGTTATCTAGAACTTCTACCTAATCATTTTACTTCACGGGACTGTGCTACATAATTGGATTTAGAGTCAAAGGGCTTGACGATCAGTCTCATCTCATCCATAATGACCAGATTATCATATCTTTAGCTATTAGAAAATGATAAAGATATAGCATGATATTAAAATATGTCACAGCCTGGGGGCGCCTGGGTGGCTCAGTCGGTTAAGTGGCTGCCTTCAGCTCAGGTCATGATTGCAGGGTCCTGGGACAGAGCCCGCATCAGGCTCTCTGCTCAGTGGAAAGTCTGCTTCTCCCTCTCCCTCTGCCCGCCGCTCTGCCTGCTTGTGATCTCTCTATCTCTTTGTCAAATAAATAAATAAAATCTTTAAAAAAAAATGTCATAGCTTGAAATGGTTGTGAAAAATCAAACCTGTTGCCAAAGTTTGCAGTAATCTGAGAAGGTTTCACAGAGGATACGTGTGACATAATTGAGCACTGATTTTCATCTGTATCATTCTCCAGTGTTGCCCATTTTATATTCTTGGCCTAATTATAGACTACTCACACATGGGCACTACATACTGTATCTAGTCTCATTTGATATAGCTTTATGTTAAGCATGTGATGTTAATGAAAAATATTGACTTAATAGAGAGAAAAGGTCATAACACAGTGACGATGACTATGGCTGCATGGTGCCACTCTTGAGATTGCTGTTGTGGAACAGAGCATCATTTAAGAGAAATAAGCACAATTCTCTAAATACACACACACACACACAGTAAGAATACTGATGAGCAAACACATATATATAATTTTGCATGGTATTTTGCAACTTTTTTTTAAAGGTTTTATTTACTTGACAGTGAGAGAGGGAACACAAGCAGGGGGAGCAGGAGAGGAAGAAGCAGGCTTCCCACTGAGCAGGGAGCCAGATGCAGGGCTCGATCCCAGGACCCCGGGATCATAACCTGAGCCAAAGGCAGATGCTTAACGACTGAGCCACCCAGGTGTCCCAGCAACTTCTTTCTATTTAACAATATATCTTGAATATCATCATATATCAGTACAGATATAGCTATGGTTTCAACTACAGAGCCAGAGCTAGTTTCTGGAAAATTCTTCTAAATCCTTCAGGTCACATATGCAAGAAACTTGACAGAAGTTTTCTTAAATTTTAAGACAACCCTGAAATTGTTCATAAAATTGCAAATAAGTCTTAAAGATCAAAGAAACCTTTCTGGACTATAGTTAATAAAAAATAAATTTTAATTTAAAATAGATAAATCATTTTTTTCTTCTCTCACCATACATTTACTACGTGCATTCCACTAAAATATAAAATGTTTCTATGTTGTTCTAATTACCTTTATAATTAAACTTCACTTAACATATGCATTATTTATTTAGATTTTTATTCACAGATGAGCTTCTACTTCTCCCTCTGCCTTCTTACCATCCATTACCTTATTATACTTATGTTATTTTACCATTAACTTTTTGACTCTTTGAGTATCTCATATCTCATATCTTCTTCCCTCATCTATAAAAATGAGAATATGAGAATACTGTACTTTCTTACGCAATACATCATTTCTGCATTGTTGGGGTCTGGGACTTCTCCTATGTTCTGGTTTATAATCAGAAACTAGGCATTTCTTTTAACCTGGTCCAACAATTAAATAGACTCAATGATCTTTTCCAGTACGTCTGCTGGAGTTTTTCCACTGCTTCCAATGCTTGCATTTTGTTCTACAACATATTCTTTGGGAAGGGTCATGAGAACAATGTAGATTACAAGCAATTGTTTAATTTATTATACTTGATTAATAATTAGCCTGAGTATAAAACTAGTGAATCACTATATTTTTAACCTTAGAATTAAAGGTATGGCTCTCTTTCTTAATACTTTGAGTGACGCCATGGAGAAATCTGAAAAAAACTGAACACTGGATTTTTCTTCATCTTTATACATGAATTGTTTTTCATTGCTTAGATGTCCAGTTTACCTTTTTCTATCTTAAATATAGTAATTTTGCTGTTTATTGATTGCTGTCTGTCACTTTTCCAGGCACAACTGGCCCCTTCAGTCTAAGGATTCAAGTCTTTCTTACTCTGTTAAGTCTTTTAAGGATCTTTAACTATTATTTTTCTTTTCCATTATTTTAGTTCTATTCTCTAGAAAAACAATTCTGCAGATACTGGTTTTCTCTGTCTTCCTTTTCTAACTTTTTAAAAAAGATTTTATTTATTTATTTGAGAGAGAGAGAGAGAGATAAAGAGAAGAGCATGAGCGGGAAGGTGAGGGAGAAGCAGGGAGCCCGATGTGGGGCTCGAGCCCAGGACCCTGGGATCATAACCTGAGCCAAAGGCAGACACTTAATCAACTAAATCACCTAGGCTCCCCCTTTTTAACTTTTAATTTCCCTCACTCACTCATGTCCCCTACTGTGATTTTGGGTGTGTCGACTAATGTCTGCAGAAAGTCCAATTTGACATTTATCTAATTTTCTTTCTTCTGCATGTCTTTCCTGAGCCTACCATCTCATTTCATCTTCTATTGTCTCACAGCATCTTCTCTGAATTCTTGTATTACTGGTTTTGAAGATAATGACTTCACTAATTTTTTGATTCATTGTTATGTTGTTTTTTTTCTTAATCATAATTTTCCTCTGGTTCATAGTACTGTTTCTCTGGTGAAGTGTTCTTCACCTGTTACTGGACTTTCTTGTTATTTTCTTCCTTTATTATTCTTAGAGACAAAATTCTCATGCTGTTTCCTTTGGAATTGATTGCCAAGAGAATGATGTGAGTGTTTCTGGACTAGCATTCTGCAAGAGGTTCATGTTGGGGGCAGGACAAAGCCAATTCTCAATCATCACTCCCCACCCCTATTGCTCCAGGCCTCTGAGGGAGTGCCACCTGCCTTGGAGAACTGTCCTTTGCCAACTTTGCCCAAGATCAGTAGACACCTTATCTTGAAACTTAGTTGACAGTCACTACATTTGGCAGTCCATAATCACAAATGGTGCTTCAGAGTTAAAGATATGATTTACTCTTATTTAAGATAAACTTAGCATCTTTGATTCTTATACTCCATGTTCTTTTGGTTGGTTGCCAAAATCTTCCTACTTTAAAATGAAAATTCTATATTGCTATTTGAAATTATTATTAAATGGCTTATTTATGTGACACATATATTTGGCAATTTTGATGACATATCATCACATATCTGTGATACCATCTCTTTTTTAAAGTATTACCTATCAAATGACCTAAATAACATTCAAAATCAGTTTGTAATTAACCTTGTTTTAGACTGTCTTTCCCAAATACAACTTTGCTAAAAATAAAATAATTAAACATAATATGAAATTTGCAGGAATTTGAACATAAGGCAGTTTCAGATTTTCTGAGAGGATCTGAAGGAAAGCTTTGCTTTATATTCAACATATGTCATAATATAAAATTTAATTAGGTTATCTGGCTACCTATATTTAGTATATAAGTGAGATGTGAAAAGTATTTAGTCAGTGGAATACTAAGTATTCTCTAAGGGTATTTAGTAGGTAGAATTTTCGTCTCTTAAATATAATAGGCATAATGGTTTTCCAATTTGATGATGTCTTCTGTCTCATGAAAATTACAGCAAAACACGCCATCAGCAACAGATGATTTTCATGCATTTCTATAATCACTTTTTAAACACTTGGATAAAGGGCCCTTGTATAACTCTTATCATGACCAAGATATCTTTGTTTTTTAGTTCCTTGTCCATTTAAGAATGTTAATTGAGGGACACCTGGATGGCTCAGTAGGTTAAGTGTCTGCCTTCGGCTTAGGTCATGATCCCAGGGTCCACAGATCAGGCCCTGTGTTGGGCTCCCTGCTCAGCGGAGAGCCTGTGTCTCCCTCTGCTGCTCCCCCTGCTTGTGTGTGCGCTCTTTCTCTCTTGCTTTCTCTTTCCAATAAATATAAAATATTTAAAAAAAAAAGAAAAAGAGAAGGAAGTTAATTGAGACTATTAGTGACATACTGCCCCTTGCTGCAGTATTCTTTCCCTGACTTTGCTGATCCCACTGTTATCTGAATATTATTGAGACATACACAGATACATGTGAGAAAATTATTTAGATAGAATTATTAGCCAGTACTGGGCACTTACTAAGTACAAATAGGCAATTAATACCAAGTTTTCAATACCAACCAAACCCATATTCTGGCATGTGCTCTGAAATTCCTTAGGGGGTTTCATTAGGGACAAGGTAGAAAATTACAAAGTTCTTTTAATTTGTAAAAGCAGGCTTTATGTTTGAAGAGTTTTGCTTCTTCCCCAAATTATGTTCAGAATATATTCTTTTACCAATAGCCAAAGCCAACATCAAAATGTGTGCCTCTTTACCTACCCAGGCCAAGAGGAGAGACTGTTTATCGTTAAGAACATGAGCACTGGCAGAGAGTTATAAGCCCCAGGTCACAAACCAATGCCACAAGAAAATGTCAGCACTTAAGCTGGAGAGGAGGAGAAGACGGTGAGCAGGGTTCCAGCATTTCTTCCAATTGTTCACTTCACTTCTTCACTCCAAAGCAGATTAATAAAAAGTCCTTATCCACACGGCAGCTCTATTTCCCAAACTCCTCCCAACATTATCATAATTATAGGAAGTATGACTCCATTCTTTTGGGTTATAGGGTTTTTTCTTTCTTTTTTCTTTTTAAATTTTTTTCTTCTTAAATGAAGTACAATTGACATATAATATTATATTAGTTCCAGCATAATGATTTGACAAGCATGTCATTACAAAATGCTTCCAACAAGAAGTGTAGTTACCATGTGTAAAGTTATAACAAAGTTATTACAATATTGACTATATTCCCTATGCTGTACTTTTCATTCCCATGACCTTTTTATAACCAAAAGTTTGTACTTATTAATCTTTTTACTTATTTTGTCTATCCCCCACCTCACTCCCCTCTGGCAACCACTAGTTTGTTCTCTATTTATGAAGCTCCATTATTTGTTGTTGTTGAAATTTTTAACTGTGACAACTTTTAAGTCTCACTGCCCCTTCTTCCCCTTCTGCCCCACACCTTAGAAAGCTGATAGGAAAATCCTGGAGCCCCTTCCTTTGTACCCGCAGGAAGTTCAAACCCTGCACAGGAACCCTCAGCCTGGCCCCACCGCACATCCACAATAAAAACCCAAGTCAATCTCTTTCTCTGACTCAGGCATTTCTGGATCTCTTTGAGAGCCACCATGTTCTCCCCAGAACATTACCTATGTGAGGAACAAACCTTTTCATATCTTCTTGGTGCAAATGGGACATCTCCATTCTCAACATCTAAACAAATTTGGGATGGAAGATCCATCCTACTTTTTCAGAATGGTCACACAGTAAAAAATCTGACATATGGTCATAAGCAAAGCTTCTTGTGATTTTTTTTTTTACTCATCTTTTTTGGGATCCTACCTTTTTCTTATAGAATCCTGGCATCTTCTAATGCAAATATGTTCTATTGCCAAACAGCAATGCAAAAAGGCCTGCTGGAATTGAGGAATTGAGAGATTCGTATTCTTGAAACTCTAGCTCCATGCATCAAAATCAGTTTGTAATTAACCTTGTTTTAGATTGTCTTTCCCAAAGGAAAGGCTGATATTACATAAGACAGTGGCTGATATTGTATAAATTCTTCATATAGAATAGGGAGAAAGTAAAAGACCCCAAGTTTAGCAACTATGCACTGAACATAAAGTGAGATTCTATAAAAATGCAAAAGATCTAGCTGAATTAACACTGCTAATTTACTCACTTCCAGAGTATAAGCTCCAAGATGGCAGGCATCCTGTCCATTTTGTTCACACTCTGTCCCTGTCATTTAGCATTATATCTGATATACTGCAAGCTCTCAGTCAACATTTACTGAGTGAGTAGATGAATCAAAGGATAAAGGGATGAATGAATGAACAAAAGGGAATCAGGAGGAGCAGAGAATACAGAACAGACCAGTAGGGAAGGCTAGGATAAACAGCACACTCCAAGTAGCTCTTTCCTAATTCTGCATTTAAAGCCTCTCTAGCAGTTAGTGGTGATGATGATGCTAACCGATATGGTGGTGGTAGTGGCGATAGGATGAGGAGGTGGATGAGGAGGACATGAATGGTAGAGTATTCCTGTTCCTTCCAAGCCCATCCCATCCCTTCATTTCCTGGAAACATAGAAAGACACAGGCATGTGTAGTTAAGATTCTATGAAAAGGCAAAGATGGTCTTTGTCAACTCCTGGAAGAATAAAGAAATCAAATATGATTTCAAACAAGAGGGATATTAAGCCTAAGATGCACACTTACATTATCCATGTGTATATCTGCTTTATTGTTTATATAAATGTGTTTATAGATGAATCAAATAAGGACACCTATGAATCACATAAAGACTGGAAAGTAGTACACTTCCATATAGAGAAGGATGGTGTATGGTGGCCTCAGGAGTTGCACAGTGTCCAGCCTGTGAACCCTCATGCGTCAGTACCTTTGCATCCCTTGGAGCACAGCATTATTTTCTTATCCCCCATCTTAGGTCAGTCTATGTAAAAACAAATCTAAATTGGATTTCTTCCCCACTAGGGAGGTATCATACTGTAGAGGGCAACACATATAGCTTGTTCCCTTTTGCTGACTCCCAACCCCCAACACACACAGTATACCACATACACAGGCATACATATACAATCAGTCTCACACAACAGCACTTCCCACTGAGACAAAGACCCAAGGTCCAACCAGAAAGGATTATGCATACTCAGTGAGGAACATTAGCTGAGTATACAATTAAGTAAATGGAAACCATGGAGGAAGTTTTCTAAATTACCTAGATATGCCTTGAATGGATTGCTACAAGAAGTATCTGAAAATCACTGGCAAACATCTACTAGTGAACATTAAACCCAGAATATATTCTACAGCTTTTTAGAAGCACAACCAGGGTTTCATAAAGCATGAATATTAATGCACCTGCTTATTATCTCCAATGATAGCCTGCACTGCCTTTGTGATGTATTGCACCATATTGCTGGATCCCTACTGATTTACAATGAGTCCTGGACTGTTTTATTATTAAGTAAGGAAATTGGGCATGTCTCAGAATATAGAAGCATTTAGAAAAAGACACCTGAATCACCTGAATACAGAAATATACACAATCAAAAATTACTTTCCCAGGCAAGGTCTGCAGAGTTTCAAATAGTGTGTTAACAAATGCAAAATAACTACGACACCCCCCAGCACAATTTGCTTTCCACCACATTGAATTACAATTTAGAATAAATGGAAAGAATGAGATTACTGATTTTGCTGAGCAAAAAGCCAGCAGAAAAATATTTATACCCCCTTCTGACACGCTATTCTTTATGGGTGGCCAAATTACCAACTGACGGTAGCCCAGTATTACACTGCTGAGCATTTATTTTTGGCTTGAAAGAATGAGTAGTTTTCAGCATGCATACCTTCTCTATCTTGTTAAGATAAATAAGTGATTGGTACTAGAGAAATTAATTATAAAAATGTTCTATAATTTGAAGGTTTTGTGACAGTATATATGAATGGAGGGAGAACCAATAGGGAGATAAATAAAGGATTTTAGAAATGTGATTAAAAGGACCATTATCCACCAAGGAGCCCTTGGAACACATTAAGAGCAAACATCTCCTCAAGGAAACTCAATCTCCTCTTAAGGATTCTAGCATTTCAGTTTCCTGAGTGAAATGCCTACTACATTCTTAATGATAGTCAAAAGAGGTGGCTTGGTCTTCCAGACTCAGCATCACTATGAAGCCCACCATACTGTTTGTATAACACCATTTCTCAAAAATGTTTCAGACGACTCTACAAGGTAACAAAGACAAAGCTAGATAGGCCAGTGGAATGAAAAGAAGTTCAACTGGGTTGCCATTTCTACTGTTAGTAAGTCAAAGAAAAGGAAGATAATCGTCCATCTGACATAAGCACCCGTGTTTTGCTTTCAGAAACTGAGAGATAATAAAGTAAGGCAACCACCAAGTAACATGGCTTTTAAGCTCAAGCAAGCGATACTCTATGTTCTACTGTTGCCTGAAGACACATAATTACAATGTTATGCACTGAGTATTTGGGTGACATAATAACAAGCTTAGAAATTTGAAAGTAATAACCTGAATGTGTATCTTTGCAATAAGAAATCCTACTTATCAGCACTGAGTGTCTAAAAATAAAACTTTGTATTTACACTTCAAATACAAGTAAAATATTGATTTTAGGGCAGGCATGTGATTTAAAAATTAAACCGAGTGCATTTTAATCAAACTTTTCTGTTGTTTGTTAATATATCAGGTGTAGCTACACATTCATTAAAATTATTTAAGATGTTATAATATATATCAAAGAGCACATAATGTATATGTAAGGAATAAAGAAGAAAAGTAAATGGTAGAGCATGTTCCCACTATCTAACTTGGAAAAAAAAGGAGAACAAAGCAAAGGCTTTTAAGCCCTCTGTTACTTGCCTGCAGTCAAATTACCCCATCTATCCCTACCAGAGGTAACCACAACTCTAAATCTTGTATTTAGAATTCCCATTCCCTTGTTTTCCTTTGTGTTAAATCTGGGTGTAACCATAAGTACAATAAAATTTTGATTAGTGATATATATATTGTGTATAGTTAAAAATAATAATACAGTATACTTTTTGCTCATTTTTCTGAGCTTTATCTAGAGTGAAGCATATAGTTATATCTTCGATCTCCATTGCATTTTCATTGATAATTTCTTTTTCATTTTTCTTATGATTTATTTGTAACTTTTATCTTTTAATCTTGGTTAATGTTACGAAGTTTCATCAATTTTATTAGTCTTTCCAAATTTTTAAAATATTTTAATCTGGGTGCCTGGGTGGCTCAGTGGGTTAGGGCCTCTGCCTTCAACTCGGGTCGTGATCCCAGGGTCCTGGGATCAAGCCCCACATCGGGCTCTCTGCTTAGCAAGGAGCCTGCTTCCCTTCCTCTCTCTCTGCCTGCCTCTCTGCCTACTTGTGATCTCTGTCTGCCAAATAAATAAATAAAATCTAAAAAAAAATATTTTAATCCTCCCTATAACAATTTCTGCTATCTTCATTTTCTTCCTTCTTAACTCTGATGAATTTTCCTGGGGTTTTATTTTTCCTCCTAAGTTCTTAATGCTGAATGCTTACCTATTCATTTTCAGGACTTCTTCTTTTTTAACCTAAACACTATGGTGGTGGATTTACCAAATATCAAGTTCTGTCAATTTATCCTTTATAAATTTTGAAGGTTTATTACAGGATACATGAAGTTTAAAATTTTTATACACCTTCCTAGTGAACTGAGTTTTTTCATCATAATGTAGTAACTCTCTTTAACCCTAAAAATGTTTTATTCCCCCCACGCCAAAATCCATTTTGCTTCACAACAATGTAACTAGGTCAGTTTTGTTTGGATACTGTTGCCCTAGTCTATGTTTCTCATTCTTTTACTTTAAAAATTTCTCTGTTTTGGACATGACTCCTGAAAACAGCATGGGATAAGCAGAATTCAAAGAATGATCCCCAATCATCTTTGGCCATGTGTAATCCCTTTTAGATCTGGGCGGAACCCGTGACTATCATGAGCTACACTCCCATGATTATGTTTTATGGCAAAAATAACTCTATTTTTAAAAAGATTTTATTTATTTATTCATGAGAGACAGAGAAAGAGAGAGAGAGAGAGAGGCAGAGGGAGAAGCAGGCTGGATCCCAGGGACTGGATCCCAGGCCCCTGGGATCATAACCTGAGCCAAAGGCAGATGCTTAACTGACTGAGCCACCCAGGCACTCACAAAAAGAATATTATGGACCAAATTTAGTCATGTGAGTTATTTAAAAGTAACAGAAGAAATCAGACAGATTTGAAACATGAGTGAGATTCATTGCAAGGGGTGGTCTCCTCTTCTGGGTCCCCCCCCCTTATTTGAGGGGATCTAGAGTGGCCCGGGCAAGAAAATAGGGACCTCTGCCCTACAAACAAAAGGAACTGAATTCTGCCAACAAGGTGAATGAGTCTGGAAGTGTGTTCTTCCCCAAACAGTCTACATCAGAGCCAATACTTTGATTTCAGACTTACAGATTTGAAACAGAGAACTCAGTGCAGCCCACACAGATTTCTGACTTTAGTGGGTCTTGTTTTAAGCTCCATTTGTGGTGATTTGTTACACAGCAATAGAAAACTAATGCAAAGCATAGAGATGGAATTACTTTAAGCTAATCTCTCCATCTTTGTCCTCTGACAGGAAGGTTACAATAATTGTGCTTGCCAAAGTAATTTATTTCTACCTCTTCATTTTATATCTTCTGTTGCTGAATCTTTTTTTTTCTTTCAATTTTGCCTCCTTTCATATTGATTGACTTTTTATTTGCATTTCATTCCTCTCTTCTCTATTGTTTTGGATACTAAAATCTTCACTTTTATTCCCTAGGAAACCACCTTAGGAATTTTCCTCTGCATACATAAATTAGTAAGATCTACTGATTTAATACCACCACTCTACTGCCAAACAAAGAACTCAGAGTGACTGAATTTTCATCAACTCTTCCCTACTTATGTACACATTTTTCCAGAATTTTAGTTCCATCTGGCTTTTATTAACACTTGCTTATTTTTAACAAAGAAATCATGATGGTTACTGTTCAATATAGTTAATTTCTGCTTGTATTTAAGAACATATGAAATATTTTTTGTTCACAAATCCCTCCTTGAATCTCAGATTGCCTTCTTTTTTTTTTTTTTTAATAATGTTGCTGTGAGAAGTTTCTTCAGTGAGGGTCTGCTAGTGATAAAATTTGTTTTACTTTTCAGAAAATTGAGACTTGGCTCTTATCATTGCAAAAGACGTTTCATGGGGTGTACTCTTACAAGATGATTTTCTTTTAGAGAATAGAAGATATTATTCTCCTGGCCTCCACTGTTACTAGTTAGAAATGAACTCTCATCTCTTGTTTTGTTCTCTTGTTAACCTTTAAATTTATTTTTCCTTTGATAATATGTAGTTTCACGTCATTTGTCTAAGTATGATTTTTTTTCCTCTCTGAATTTATTGTGATTTTGGAAGATGAAGACTCATGCATTTCAACAGTGAAGTAAAATTCTAAGCCTTTTTTTTTCCCTCTTCAAATATTGCTTCTCTCCCATCCTATTTTCACCTTCTGGAACCTTGATGAGATGAGCAGTATAACCTCTCACTTCATGTCTCATTCTTTTAGTTACTTTCTATTTCCCTGTATATCAGTCTAGAAATATGTATTTCAGGTGTATTTTAGAGTTTACTAATTCTCTAATATGCTCTTCATCCCAACAACTAAACTCTTCCTTTTAATCATTATTTAGTTTTATTTCTGAAAGTTCCTTAGAGGATCATTTTCAAATGACCCATTCTTTCATTCCTCACTTATATTTTCAATTCCCTTTATTTATTTATTTTATTTATTTGAATATATTATTTATTTATTTATTTTATTTATTTGAATATATTATTTGAAAATATTTTATCTTCTACATGGATAATTCTAAAAACTGAAATCTTTGTAGTAGTCTAATTCTGCCAGTTATATTTACTGTTGTTACTCATGATACTTGTTTCTTTGTGTTTTGTAATTTTTTTTGTTATGCAATTATGTTTATTGGCATTTGATTTGTGGAGATGTTTTAAGGACTGATTTGTTAATGTGCTCCCCCAGAGGGAATTTATACTTGGTTCTGTGAAGGGCCTAAAGAAATGTCTAACTTGGGATCACTTTAAAATAAATTCTTGATGGAGGGTTTCAAAAAACCTGCAGGTAGTGAGAGTTGGGGGCCTTCCACGCACTTGAGGTACACCTTATGGCTAAAATTCTCAGGGGGGAGACTTCATTTCCTCTTCTCTCCAAATCTCATGACGAGATAACCAAGTTTCTAAAGTGCTTCCCTATTTGGGCAATTTTTTTCCTTTAAGCATTCTCACTGAGAATGTAGCTTTTCAGGGTTCCTGGCTCTATGTTTACTATTTATGATTTGACCACATATCTTATCTGGGCCCTCAATTTTGTCTCCTTTCTCTCACACAAGAATAAAACAAGAGTTTTAGAGGACTAAAGACCAGCAGATGCCCTGAATCCTGTCAAGCCACACTCCTTACTACGGGTTTGAGTCACATTCAATTTTTGATGTCAAGGTATTCTTTACTTCCCTAAAAGATCATGGTTTTGAAAAGATTGCTGTTTTTTTATTATCTGTTCGTTTGTTTTTTTAATTATATAGCCAAGGTATTTTGGACTGGGAGGTGGTATACTGGTTGCTGTTGCCTTTTCCCAGTTTACAACATTCCCAGTAGTTTCTATCACCCCCACTCTAGCATTGTAGAGAACACA
>RCUC01119947.1:0-11683 GCA_003697995.1 Taxidea taxus jeffersonii | reverse complement strand
TGTCTGTCACACAGATCACTCAAGGCCTTTGAGGTTAGACCCTGTATACCAACCTCACCCCTGGATCTGACACTTGTGAAGGGTCTCAGCTGGTATGCACCAGCACAGCTCTTCAGTTGCTAAAATATTAGAGTAATACTTCTGCATTTGCTGGCAAATGGCCAGTGTCCTGGTCCCCAGACCCTCACTGAACCTCCTGTGAGTTTCTGGCTTCCAGCTGGTAGTCTATAATATTTGAAATTAAGCTGTAAGCTCCACTCCATCAGAGCCCCTACATGGATGTTTTCCAACCTGTTATGAAGTTTCTCAAGCTTCAATCCTTTCTGCCTTCATGATTCTTTTCCTACCAGCTTGCCATGATACTACTATTTGCTTTCCATTTTTCCAGCTGACTCTCTTAGCTTCATCTTAAACAAAAACCAAAAAAAGTCTTGAAATCATAAGTTTAATAGGTCAGTGATGTGTTTTAGAATACATATTAAAATTCATACCTATTAACATTTAGATGTCTTGAGAACCATCTATATTTTGTGGATTAAGAATGAATGGATTCTTACATCCCCCTCTACCTACCCTTGAGCTATTATAGCTGGATCTGAAAAGGTGACAGAAAGGAAAAGAAGTCTCCTCCTTTGCACTGTCAGAATGCCAGAAGAGGAACCAGGGGGCTTAGGGATGGGTAGGGGGATTGAGAAAAATCTTAGTGCTAGTTTATAGCTAGTTTAGAGCTCTGCTGAATTTCACCAAATGAATAACTTTGAATGAGGACTATGAACGTCCCCCAGAGCTGACATCCATGACAGGACACACAGAGGATAGAAGAACAAGCCAAATGACACCAGATACAAGGAACCAGGCTAATATCAGAATGCGGGACATGCCTTAGGGCTATGGGACTGGTTTCTTCCATAAGTCAAGGGCAGGAGTAAAAACAGTTACTTTAGTTTAAAAGGCTTATGCAGGAATGCCTGGGTGGCTCAGTTCGTTGGGCATCTGTCTTCAGCTCAGATCATGATCCCAGGGTCCCTGGATCAAGGCCCAAGTAAGGCTTCCTGTTCAGTAGGGAGTCTGCTTCTCCCTCTGCCCCTCGCCCTGCTTGTGCTTATGTACTCTCTCTCTCAAAAATAAACAAATAAAATCTAAAAAAAATAAAAGGTTTAAGCAACATAACAAAATCTAGACCCTGCTTGGATCCTGGTTTGACCAAACTGACTGGAAAATGCTATTTCTGAGACAAACACGAAAATCTGATTCCTGACTGGGTGTGACATGGTTCCAAGAAACCACCGCAAGTCGTGTTAGGTGTAAAAATGTCACTGTGGTAATGGAAGAAAATGCCCATATTTTTAGTGATGCGGAGTTAAGTAATTATATGGCAAAGAACTGACAAGTTTTCTGGCATTCGCCTTCAACGATTTTGCCCAGGAAAGACAAACCACTGAAATGCAAGGGGACAAGCAAAACAAACAGGGCAAAGTCTTGACAATAGTTGGATCTAGCTGAGGGGTTCATGGAGGGGTTCATTGTATTATTCTCTCCATTTCCATGTATAGTCAACATCTTTCACAAGAATTTTGTTTCTAATAGGATGTTTCTATGGACTACATAAACACTTGTCAAACACTGTCATCCCAGTCGGCATTGGGTTTGCCAGGTCTGGAGGGGTGAGTCATGAAGACATCTCTCGCTCCAGATTATTGGTGTTCATGAAATTTAGGCTTCCCGGGCTGGGGGGCTCATGATCCAGCTCTTGGCTCCAAGACTGAGAGTCCACTCTGCCCTCTGCCCCCACCCTGCAGCCATGGCTTGCCTCTAAAGCAAAAGAGAGACCCCTCAAGAGAGACATCACTTACCAGTCGTTCAGACATTGGGGTCTTGTCATCGTCGGGTAGGTGTTGTTCCAGAGCAAGGACAATGCAGTTTGCTATGATGGTGGCTAAAATCATATATTCAAAGGGAGTATGGAGGAATTAAGGAAAATCTTTCCAGCTTGTTTAGGCTCACAGCAAAACTCAGCAGAAGGTAGAGAGATTCCTCATACACTCTCTGCCCCCACACATGCACAACTGCCCCCCCTTATCAACATCCCCTCCCGAATGGTGCATTGTTATAATCAATAAACTTACACCAACACAACATTATCACCCAAAGTCTACTGCTTACATCACGGCTCACTCTTGGTGTTGAACACTGGGAGGTCTGGACATGTGTATAATGACATGCATCCACAACGAGAGTGTCCTGTGAAGTAGCTTCATTGCTCTAAAGACCCAACAGATGACTTTTTAAGGAAAATGTAGACATTATTCCTTCATCTCACCTCCAACATTCACAGAGCAAATATTAATTCAGCACATACTGGGTGCCGGGCCCTGTTCAGGGCACTGGGGTCACAGCTTACAGTAAAAGAAACAAAAATCTCTGCCCTCGTGGGGAAGAAGCGAGTGTGTGAGACAACTACACATATAGAGCGTTACGAGGTGGCGAATGCTACGCAGAGAAAAAGCAGGAAAGGAGGCTGGGGGTTGCAATTAAAGTACGGTGGTCGAGGTGCCTGGGTGGCTCAGTTAGGTAAGCATCCAACTCTTGATTTCAGCTTAGGTCATAATCTCAGGGTTGTGAGATCAATCCTCACGTCAGGCTCTGAGCGTGGCAGGGAGTCTGCTTGAGATTCTCTCTCTCCCTCTCTCTCTGCTCCTCCCCCTCCTCAAGCGCGCTCTCTCTCTTTCTCTCAAATAATAAATAAGTAAATCCTTTTTTTTAGTCAATCTGTTTATAAAGTAAGTGCAGTACAGTGTTCAGATCTGATGCCCAAAGCACAATCAACAAAAGAAAAAACAGGCAAACTAGACGTCACCAAAATTAAAAGCTTTTGTGCACCAAAGAGCGTCATCAAGAAAGTGAAAAGACAACCAACAGAACGAGAGAAAATATTTGCAAATCATGTGTCTGATAAGTCTGGCATCCAGAATATATAAGGAACGTTTGTCACTCAACGACAAAAGGTAGTCCCAATAAATAATGAGCAAATGGCCTAAGTAGATACATCTCCAAAGAAGATATTCAAATAGCCAGTCAACACATGCAAACATGCTCAATTTCATCAACCATTAGGGAACTGCAAATCAAAACCACAATGAGCTACCACTCCCCATCCACTAGAGTTAAAACAAAACAAAGCAAAAAACCCACAGAAAACAGTAAGCATTGGCAAGGATGTGCGAAATTAGAACTTTTGTGCGTTGCTGGTGGAATGGTGCAGCCTCTGTGGAAAACAGTTGGGTGATTCCACAAAAAGCCCACAGAATTACCATATGATCCATCCATGCATATCCTAGGTGTACACCCCAGAGAACTGAAAAGCAGGTACCGAAACACATGTTCATAGCAACGCCATTGCAACAGCCAAAAGGTGGGAGCAGCGTGGATGCACGGATGAACAAAAAGTGGTCTATCCGGACAACGGAACCATCCTTGGCCATTAAAATGAAGTGCCAACACACAGCACAGTGTGGAGGAACCTCAGAAACACTGTGCCGAGTGAACAAAGCCACACATAAAAGGCCACATACTGCATGATTCTGTGTGCATAAGATGTCTAGAACGGGCAAATCCACAGAGTCAGAAAGCAGGCAGGCCGTTGCCAAGGGCCGGGGGAGGGGGTTGGGGAGTGACTGCTTAATGTTTTGGAACTAGATAGATAATGTACAACAAACACTTTGAATGTACTAAATGCCGCTGAATTAGTCACTTAAGAATGGTTAATATTGTTACATGAATTTCACCTCAATAAGTAGAAAATAATGTGGTGGTCAGGGTAGGCCTCTGAGAAGCTGACCTTTCAAGATCTGATGGAAGGAAAGGGTAGTCTGTGTGGCTATTTCCAGAGGTGGCACTCCCTCTCTCTCCAGGCACAAACTCCTTCCTGCATCCTGGGAACACTGCTCGGGGCTGACAAGGCCTGGTGACCTGCTGGAGGGTCTCCACTTGGGGAGGGCCTTTCTTGCTCACCTTACATTAGGACCTGATCTGCTGACCAGCTGGTGAACCAGAATGTCCCCTGCCTCCTGCCAGACCCACGGAGGCACTGCCCAGTCAATCTGGGTGTAGAGAAGTGGGTGTCAGAAGGGAAAGCCACAGGGTACTGGTCAGTCTGGAGTAGAGCTTCCCCACCTCAGCACTACTGACATTTCGGGGCAGGTCATTCCCTGTGGTGGGAGTGATGAACAACAGCATCTCCTCCCCTCCAGTTACGACAACCAAAACTTAGTGACAACTGAAAGTGACCTCCAGATATTGCCAAGTGTCCCCTAGGAACACTGGGATCCACTGTTCTGTGGAAGGATCAAAGAGCATGCCTTGGTGAACTTGGCCATGTTAAACCCCTGGCCTCCTCCCAGCTTTCTCCCTGGAACCTAACTTGCCTTGTTTTGTCCTTTGGCCCTAGAGCTAGGTTGGGCCTTTTGGAAGCTCCATAAAACCAAGGGCCCAATAGGCTGGCGGAGTTATTGCATACACTCACTTTCCAGGTGGGAAAAGAAAGTCTGGATTGGACAACCGTGGGAGTAAGAGTCTAAGTAAACCAGGAAAACCAGGCCTTCTTTGTCACCAGCTTCGGCCTTTGCCTCCAGCTGAAAGCGGCTGAGCCGCGCTTCATGCACACTCTGAAAAGCAAATCTGACACTCAGGGCAATTTGGGGAGCCAACAAAAGCCGGCCCTGCCGACGAGTGCCTCTGATTGGCTTCCTGCCTCCAAGCTGACAGTCATTAGGAGCACAGAGAACAAAGCTGGGCTATGTTGCACAAATATTCCATTCTGCCTCACCCTGCAGCCCAGAAAATAAGAGACAATATTTGTATACAGAGAAGCAACGCCAAGCCCTTCCCTGGCCTCCCCTTGCCGAGGCTTCTGAAGCCATGATTTGAATCTGATGATTTCACTTCCCTTCCCTGCCAACTAGCTCCTTGCTCATTTCTGTATGGAGCTGCGGGCTCACTCCTGGGGTGGAGGGGGTGTGTGGCCTCCTGCCCCTAAACAGCTGGGATGTGACTTCCTCTCCATCAGACTTGAGCTGAGGTTCCAGGAAGAGTCCCAGAAGACTAGCAGCAAGCAGCACTTTCAGGGTTGCATTAACAGGATTTCAATTGTCCAGTGTTGCCTGGATTTCAGGCCCCGAGCTCTCAGGATAGAGCGATGAAGCCACAGCATGGGGGAGAACGGAAAGAGGCTGCCCACTCCTACCTTACTGCTTTTTCTTGTCAAACATGGCAATACTGGCTATCAAATACTAACCCTTCTCCCTTCATGCACACACGGACCCCGCCAATGTCCAGAGATCTGCTCTGCGACATTGACCTCATACCCTTGCTACTGAATGGCCACAGGAGAGCATCAGCTGCATCCTTTAGAAATGCAAAGTCTTAGCCCCCCTTCCCCCCACGCTGACCTGCTGAGTCAGAATCTGCATTTTAGCAAGATCTTCAGGGGATCTGTGTGCACAGTGAAGTCTGCCTTAGATCTATTTCAAGGGTAGGAGGAGACCAGGTAATTGTGGCTTTGAGTCATCTCAAGAGAGGTGGGGGCTCCCCTCTCTCCTCCACATTCTGACCCTAGGAGGAGACTTTGGGAGCCCCAGACCAGTCTTCTGGCTGCACACAGGTAAGGGGGCTGGTAAGAAACCCAAGATCTTGATGAAATAAGTGCAAACTGGCATGAGACAAATATGCAGAAAAGAAAATTCCAGCTGACATGGAAGGAGTCACAGCCTCCCCATGACTCCCATATCACTCAGAAGAAAAGCCAGTCTTCCTGGCAGCCAGCAAGATGTAGCATGACCTGCCCTCATCACCTCCCTGCTCTCATGACCTCTGTCTCCCTGTGTTGGCTCAGCTGCAGCCACACTGGCCTCCTCCACATTCCCCAAACATGAGGCATGTCCCACACCAGGGCCTTTGTACCTGCTGTTCTCTCTCCTGGAATATTTTTTCCCCACAGACCCACATGGTTCCCTCCCTCACTCCCTTTAGGTCTTTACTCAAAGGTCACATTCCCATAAGGGCTTTACCTCTTGCCCTGCTTATTTTTTTCCTCGGCCCCATCCCTGGTCAAATATATGCTCTATTTTCCTTCTTTATCTTGTTCACTTTTTGTCTTCCCTGATAGACTATAAGCTCTATGCAAGCAGGGATTTTTATCTAATTTGTTCACTGCTTTGTTCTCTGTACCTAAGAGAGCATCTGTTTTTATAGAGGTGCTCGATAAACACCTGTATAAGGAAGGAAAGGTGGGTGGGTCCTGGTTCTTGCATCTTCTTTCCCCCACTCTGTTGTATGCCAAGTCTTGGTGGGCATGTCAAGAACACAGTCAGCTTCTTAAAATATGCATTGATGTGGTAGGCACATGGACACAGAGATGGGGTATTGCGTTCTTGGCATGGGAGGAGATACTTCACCCCAGGCAGAAGTCAAAGGTAGTCCAGGCAGGGGGAGGTGAGGCTTTCTCAGCCCAACCCTGAGTCGTGCCTGTTCCTCCCAATTTAGAAATCCTGGGTTCTAACTCACAGCTGCGGTGAGCAATGCTTCTGCTAGCTGAGCTGAGCTTTCCTGCTCCCGGATTGGTTCAGGGAGAAAGCACCTGTGTCAGCGGGATCCAGAATAATCAGCCAGCCGAGAGGCCAAGGGGAGGGAGTGTGGGGAGAAGAGATGAAAGGGGAGAAGCATCCCTGATGGGAGGAAAAGCTGGCTCCTGAAATGGCTTGTGGAAGTCAGGATAGCAAACAGCCCTGCAGGCAAGCGCAGACACACAAAGCTCCCCGCCTCCAAATTAGATTGATCAGGACCACAGAGGCCCCAGAAAGGGGTTGTGTGTGACACTGGAAATGACCAAGTGATTCTTCCCAGGGAAGAAGGGCTGCATCTGCTAACAGGATCTGCTCTTGGGATCCAGAACATCAAGGAAAATCAAATTGCATAGTAGGCATGGCTCAGGGTTCCAGCGCCATAGCAAGACCTTGTAGAATGTCTAAGTAATTCATTCTTCTCTTAATGGTGTCCCCATCCCTACCTCATTCCCAACTTCCTGGGTTGTTGTGAAAATCAAATCAGGTTTGTTAACTCATCAAGACCTTTCCTCTAATATAGGGGCTGCCTGATGGTCTGAGGAAACAGATACTTCAGTGAGTCAACCAGGCAGTTGAACTTGTGGAGAGAAGCCAAACAGACCTTATTTTCATGTTAGTTCCATGCTCATCACAATTACCAGGAAAAGAGCAGGGGGGCGGGTACCAGGGTCCTAGATGTATGAGTTTAGGACATATTCTTTGCTTCACTAAACAAATGCCAGCATTTAACTCGACAATATGATAAACTATTATGAGCCCATTAACAGGCACAGCAACCTAATTACAGCTGTGTTTATCGACTGCTTCATTGGGCAGACACCGTGCTAAGCATTTTACACTCATTTCAGTTAATTTCTTGCAACAGTTCTACAAGGTAAGTTGCAAGCTCCATTTTCCAGATAAGGAGATCAAGGCTCAGAGAGGTTAAGTAAATTGCTCATGACCACAGAGGAAATACTGGAAGAGCTATCACTCACCCCAACATCCATGCTTGCAAGCCAAAGACCACTCGGCAGCTTCCTCTTAAGAAGGTGGATAGTTTTGTCTTTATTTAAAAATTGGAGTTGGGGTACACCTGGGACCTTAACCGTATGGATGAAACCAAGTGGATTAGGCCTCAACTGAGTCCCAACTGCCACTATAGAATGTAGTCATGATCAACAACTGCAGGCCAATCCATGCCCTCATAAACCCATCCCAAGTGGGTTATGTTAATGAAAATTTTACCTTCCAATACTCCAGACAGTGTCCAGCTCTCAGACATGGGGTTTGAACTCTCCAATGCATATACCAACCAAAAGCCAAGCCTACAAAAGAGCTTTCCACCAGCCCATTAGCTAGAGACTCTAGTGGTGACAACACAGGACCCAGGGCACCTCTGGGCACAGCCTGGGAACTTTTCAGCACCATGGCCAGCGGCAAGCAGAGCTGCTGAATTTCACATCCATCCAGACGCCGCAAGCCTGGGGCAGGGCAAGCAACCCAGCATCAAGTATTAACACACTCCAGACATTTGTAAAAACCTACATTTCACATCTAGGGTATAGAAAAAAAATTCATTATGTCACCAGGAAAATCAAATGAAGAGAAAATTAAAGACTGAACACCAAATAGATGTGATGTGTCATTTGTTTTTTTAACATAATCAAAGAAATTTCAACAGTTTGGTTCTGAAGACAGTAGTCTACCCACGGCATCTGGATCATGCTTCTGCTCAGAAAACTGGAAATACTATATGAGAAGTCATAGAGAAGAGTAGTTAAAAGGGTTTGGGGGTCAGGCATGGTTCTGATGTTGGCCCAAAGAATTTCTTTTTCTGAGCCTGTTTCCTCATACATAAAAAAGTCATGCTTACATCGCAGGGCTGTGAATAGAATGAATGGACACCCACAATACATTTAGAACAGGACCTGGCATATAGTGTGTACTCAATAAATGTGTATTTAATTATTATTTACTCTGGTTCCTACATTGGATCTTAGTATTAAGAAAACTTAACATGCTTATATAAAAAAAGGAAACTTAACATGCTTATAAAAGCATAAGATAGGGAGGGAGACAAACCAAAAGAGACTCTTAATGTCATAAAACAAACTGAGGGGGGTGGGGGGGTTGGGAGAGGGTGGTGGGGTTACATTATATGTTTAAATTTTAAAAAGTAAATAAATAAATTTAAAAAAATTTTTAAAAAGCATAAGATAGGGTTCATCTCCTATGTGATCATGCAATCAGTGCTTATATTATTATGTTTATGACAACTACAGCTACCAATATTATTAACCTATCCTATGGCTCTTTTGCCATCTAAGTCTCGGTCCCTCCCTTTCACTGGAAGCTTTCAACACATACTCCCATCACAGCTAACTGAGCCTTCTCTCAAATCTGAAATCATTCCCGAAACAGGAGGCAGTAAAGGTGGGCGATCCACTCCACAAATACCGGGCTCAAAATAAAAGTTGCAAAAATCTCCAGCAGGTATCCCATATAAATGTGATTATACAACATGTGATCTTTTTTGTCTGGCACCTTTCGTTCAGCATAATGTTTTGGGGGCCATCATGTAGGGGTGTGTACACATACTTTGTTCCTTTTCATGACTGTGTAGTATTCCACTGTGTGGACTACATTCCATTGTGTAGATGTACTTCAATCTTTTATCTATTCACCCACAGATGGCTGTCTCGACCTTTTTGGCTATCCAGAATCCATGACTCAATAGAGATAAAATGCAGAGTCATGTTTGCCAGGAGGTGAGGGATGGGAGAAAATCATGAGCAACTGCTTCACGAGGCAGGATTTCCTTTTGGGGGTAGGAAATGTTTTGGAGCTAGATGGAGGTGGTGGTCACCAGATGATGTGAATATTCTAAATGCCACTGAATTGTTCACTTTAAGATGGCTAATTATATTATGTGATATGGAGAATCTCTAAAAAAAATTTCTTCAATTTCTAAAAAATTGTTGTTGGTTCTGCTTCTTTTTTTTCTCCTTGATTCTCATAGTTCCTATTATACGCTGTTACTCACTGACTTTCCCCTGAGACATGAACCATGAACAGAAACACCACCCAGGCAGCTCTCAAGATCTTTCTTTTTAAATAACTGCTTTTAGTTATAAAAAGAATACATATTTGTTGTTCTTTTTAGTTTTAAAATTTATATTGTGTTATTTAAAAAATGAAAAGCCCTTACCCCAGCCCACAGCCCAGGGATAACCACCATTAGCAGTTTGCTGTCTATTTTTCAGATTTTTCCCTACACACGTTCTTTACCCTGACTGCTGTGTCTTCCTGAGTTACTCTTCCCCTAAATATGGGTGGGGCTCATTCCCTTGCTTCCATCAGGAGATACTAAAACATTATCTTCCCAGTGAGACCTTCCTGGCTACCAGGTCTAAAGTCTCAGCCACACCAACACTGCCATCCTCCTCCCTGCTTGTTTTTTGTTAATTATTTTAGCAACTTATCAAATCAAACTATGCGTTTTACTTATTTATCTTATTACGTTGATCTCTTATTGGAATGTCAGCCCCATCTGGGGCTTGTTCTCAGCTGTGTCCCCAGTATTTAGTGCCCAATACATAGCAAGTGCTCGATAACTACCACCAAATGAGTGAAAACAAACATACGAAATCATATTTTCCTTTTATAAAAATGCCATTGTGATATGCAATGTTCTGACCTTTGCTGCACCCCTCACAGCACTGGACCCATTTTTCCATATTGACACATTGGATTGCCTTCTTTTAAAAGGCTGTGCAGTATTCTTGTGAATTAATGCATCATCATTTCACATTTTCTTATATGCTTCCAGTTTGTCTCTATTACAAAGCTGTGATGAGTAACCTGCTCACACAATCACATTCCCTGAGACGTTCCCTCTGTTCAGGCAAGTCCTTCTCCCCTTGTGTGGTACTATCAACCTGTGCAGTGGTCAGTAAAATCTTCCATGTCCTTGGCATCTCCTCTGAGCATTTCATCAACCTCTTAGCTTAAACTCAAACCTGGAAATTCTGTGAGGGCCATCAACTCCAAGGCCAAGGAGATCACTGGCAGCTTCAAATTAGTCCCCAAGAACAAAAGGAAAATCAAGCCCAGGCAGATATCTGCCATGACTGCCCCAAGGAAACCCAGTGAGGCCAAGGAGAGGGGCCCCAAGAAAGCAAGTGAAACAAAGGACCCTCCGAATCTAAGTATGGTGAGACTACCCAAGAAGCCAGGAGAGGTGAAAGAAGGTCCTCTCTAAACCAGTTGCAGTCAACAAGAAGGCCCCCAATAAAGGGTATAAACAAGTCAAGAAATTCTCCCTCTTCTAACCAGACAAGCCATAAAATCTTTCCCAGTGCCACTGGACTCAGCAGGAAGTCCAAAGTTAAAGGCAGTCCCAGCAGCCAAGATACTAAGGCCCATAGGAAAACAAAAGCTGAGAGTCAGACTGGTGGAGCCAGTTACTTTCTATGCCCTTCAATTTCCACTGGAAAGACCACTGTCTATGCTGGCCCCTTCCCTCTTAATCACTGGAAGAGATCCTTACCTTTTTATCAATGACCCTTATAAACTTCAAGGCACTCCAGCCATGCATGCCTAGGAGCAACAATGGCCATCTCCAAAATACCCTTTCCTAGCATCCTTCTCTTTAGCCACAACTCTCCTCCTCCCAGCTTACTAGCTCTCCTAAATGCAAACGAACATCCATCCCATGAAACCCTGCCACTCACTGACCCCATCATTTCTCAGCACCCTCTCCTTACTGCATTTCCTTTCTTGTCAACCTTAAAAAGGTTGGCTATATATCACTTCCTTGCATTTCCTTTGCTTCTGGAAAGAGCCCATCCCTGGTGAACCCAATCACTTGCCTTTTTCATGCTTGTACAGAGGCACATTCCTGAATGAGATCAATGATCTGGGCTGATGATGTTAAATTCATGATCCTAAATCTCAAAATGGGCATTTGAGAATTCTAGCATCCTAGATGGGAGAAGATACCAGTCAGTGCATACTGGTGTACTGCTAGGAATGACCCACTTTAGTGAAGTTAATATTCTCCCATTATTAGAAACTCCACC
>RCUC01119946.1:0-20767 GCA_003697995.1 Taxidea taxus jeffersonii | reverse complement strand
TCCAGGCTGAGGCTGCTCACCAGGTGTGGTAGGGCTGGAGCTGCTTTGGAAGGACATCCCTGGATTTTCTGGTCTTGGTTCTGGTTCTGCAGTACCTGCTTCTGGGAGTTGCTTTCAGTGGGTGCCAGTCCCAGTTAAGGCTACTTGCTGGGTGCAGTGGGGGTGGGAGCCACACTGAGGGGTGTGCCAAACCCAGTTGAGGCTTCTTGCAATTGTGGTAGGTGGGAGCTGGTTTGGAGTGGCATCTGCGGGGGTGGCCATGTAGGTCAGGGCAGACCTGCAGGGGAACACCAGGCCATGATGAGTAGCAACAGCATGGTCGATGGACAGTATCAGAAATGACACCTGCCAGCTGTCAGTCACCATGGCAGAAGGAGAGTAAGAAAAATGGTGCCCCCTCTGTGCTTCTGTTCCTGCAGAAAGTGCCTACAGATCCCTGTCCCTATGGCACATGTCCTAAGATTAGTCAGTAAATCTCGGTGTATGGTTCAGGTACTTCTTAAATTGTTACCTCTGTGCTGGGTCTCAGAGTGAGTATTCTGTTCGTATTCACTTTAAGAGTACAGTCTTGGTTTCCTATAGGTCTCTGGCTCTCCTAGAGTTAATTAAGCCTTGCTCATTAGCACGGCTAGACATTATGGGGGCTCCTCTTCTTGGTATATGGTCCTCAGGGCAAGGGTGCCTGATACAGGTGAACCTCTTGCTCCTCAGAGATGACCTCTGTGTTTGTGATACCCTTCTGGCTTATGGGTTATTGTGTTGGGGACCACTTCTTTGTCCCTCCCACCTATCTTGATGTGGCTTTTGAAATGTATCTTCAGTTGTCTGGGACATCTGGGTGGCTCAGCTGGTTAGTGTCTGTCTTCAGCACCGGTCATGATCCCAGAGTTCTAGGATTGAGCCCCGTGCCAGGATTCCTTCTCAGTGGGGAGTTTGCTTCTCCCTATGCTCCCCTCCCACCACTTGTGCTTTCTATCTCTCAAATAAATAAATAAAATCTTTAAAAATATATCTTTAGTTGTCAGTTTTTCTTAAGTTTGACCTCCATATGTTCTTGACAATATTACAAAATTCCCATTTTGTGTTCACACTTAGGTCATTAGAATCTTTATAATTTGGGAAAATTGGTGCCTTCAGTTGGTCTTGATATTATTTTACTGCTGTGCTTATTTTTGTTATAAATTTTTTTTAAATTTATTTGACAGACAGAGATCACACAAGCAGGCAGAGAGGCAGGCAGAGAGGGGAGGGGAGAAGCAGGCTCCCTGGCGAGCAGAGAGCCCGATGCGGGACTCGATCCCAGGACCCTGGGATCATGACCCGAGCCAAAGGCAGCGGCTTAACCCACCGAGCCACCTAGGCGTCCCTGTTATAAATTTTTTGATAAATCATTAGTATGGTTTATTATATGTTGCTTGGTTTACACTATGGTTTATAATTCTTTATATCTGGACCATTAGTGTTTTAATTTTTAAATATGTAGACTTTAGAACATGGTTATAATATGAATCAATATATATCATCCATGCCTCTATTGTTAAAGCAAAAGTATTCTCACATACATACACATGCCCACACACACAGTCCTACTCCAAAACTTATTCTGTTACTTCTTGATTTATCATTGAATTTTTTTTTCCCTCACTGGAAACTAGTGGTCTAGGTATCCAACAAAACAGAGTGAGAGAGTGTAGTGTTGATGATTGCAAAAGATATGACTACCTTTTCTTATTTCTTTCCTGTAATTGTGTAAAACCCAAATCTAACCTTATTATCTCTATTCTTTTTTTGTTGAATTAAAGTTGACATTTTGTTTCTTTTTTTAACTCAATTTAAGGAACATACAGTGTAGCGTTAGTTTCAGAAGTAGAATTTAATAGTTCATCAGTTGCATATAACACCCAATGGTCATTCTCTTAGGGTTCATCGTTGGCATTCAGTGTCTTCCAGACTCCTTTTCGTGTGCACAAGGCACTTCACAATCTATGCTTTGCTCACTGCCATGCCTACTCTTCCAGAAACAGAATTACTTCATTTATACTGAAAGGAATTACTCAGAGTGCCTTGAACATTGACCTCATAAGATTTTGAAACCAAGACATCACCTTTCTGTGCATTCCTCCATATCTTAGCTTTCTTTACAGAAAAATCACTTCTTCAGTTTGTGTTAAATGCATGTGTGGTGAGAAGCTGGCAGGAACACTTGCTCCACAGTATGAATTACACCTCACATCTTGGCTCTTATGCTGTCTTTTATGGATTATATTTGTACAATCAACCACATCAAGTCAATTTTTATTGCCAAGTGCTACATTAAGTCAAAAGGTTGATTTTATTTACTCATATAATTCAGGCTGAACTTGTAATGTCCAGGATCTTTGAAAATCAGATCAAAGTAATTATATCTTGTACATAGATCTATAAAACCACACAGAGCATTTTCTCATCTGCGAGCAAATATAAGAGGCTTTATTTTTATTTTGCAAGTATTTTTAAGGTATTTTCAGATATTTTAACTGTCCTATATTTTTTACACTTGTTTTACTTTTGTTATATTTATGTGACTCAAAAATTGCCTTCAGTGCTTTATTATATATGATATACTAGATTTATAGATCAAACATTGCAAAAAATACTGGAAGTTTAGAGTTCGGAAAAAAATCTTAGAAATCATCTGATCTACTCTACCATTTTATGGAGGCAGAACCTGACTTGAATGTTATCTGTTTTATTGATTTGCTCCAGTGAAATTTTACAAAAAGTATCACCGCAGGTTGTGTACTAGTGGTATTCTGTGAAAACAAGAGCAATTAAAAGAAAATATGAGGAAGACAGTTTTTTAATCTGTTATTCTCATCTGTTTCTCATTATGGAGACTTTTCCCTTGACTCTTTTCCAACATATTTGTAGCTCAGTATTGTAATAAATGCATTGGAAACAAAGGAAGAAAAAATACATATAACATAAATTATTTCTTTCTTCCATGAACTTCCAATTTATGTCTGAGGGAACTGTAGTTTGCAGATGTATGAAACAGAATAAAATCATATAGCTGCGTAAGAATGAGTACAAACTCAATCTACATTGCTGCATTTCTAAATGTGGTTTTAAATACAGAGCAGAATGACATAGGGCTAATTCAGTCAGGTCTTTTAGAATGGTGTTGAACTAGGCCCAGAAGAGAACAAAATACCTGAACCAGTGGAGGGAGCATGGTGGCCTCTTTAGAGATGGAAATGGCATAAGCACACGTAAAATTAGAATTTTTTGGCTATCATACAAATTTTATTAGAATTAAAATTGAATTTTTATATTTTATTGGTCTTCTAAGTGAGTGGTAGTCACTCTAGTTTCTGTTTTTCTTCTTTTTTCTTTTTTTTTTTTAAAGGTTTTATGTACTTATTGGACAGACAGATCACAAGTAGGCAGAGAGAGACGAGGAAGCAGGCTCCTTGCTGAGCAGAGAGCCCGATGCGGGACTCGATCCCAGGACCCTGGGATCATGATCTGAGCCGAAGGCAGAGGCTTTAACCCATTGAGCCACCCAGGCGCCCCAATTCTTTTTTCTTTTTTTGAGAGAAAGGGGGTGAGGGAGGGGCAGGAAGAGAGAGGATCCCAAGTAGACTCCCCGCTCAGCATGGAGCCCAAAGCGGGGTTCAATCTCACAGCCCTGAGATCATGACCTGAGCTGAAATCAAGAATCAATTGTTTAACCTACTGAGCCACACAGGTGTCCCATTTCTATTTTTATAAAGCCATTTAATCAATTTATTTATACTTACTGAAGAAATTGAACCAAGATATAATACATGTGATAGCCCAAGCTTCTGCAAAAATGTTTGTATAATATATTTTTGCCAAGACCATAATATTCAATAATTCATAGCATTTAGTCTCTAAGACCTAATATAAGTTATTGAAAAGGTAACTGTGAAAAGCCACTTGAGAATGAAAACTTGAATGTTCCCATTCAGATGGCAAGAGTGCCAGTTTGTACGGCCAGGGAAGGATTTCCTTTTAGCTGCCACTCCCAGCCACAGATGCTCACCCGCAATTCACCCTGTATTCCACTGTCAGATTAAACTCTCTGTTTCTCATTCTGTGAGGGCAGAATTGGTGTTTCATTTGATGTATAATCCTTCATGGTGGACTTTTTCTACACTTAGGATCAAAATGAAATACCTAAGATACAGCACTAAGTTGTCAAGACCTTTCCATTTTTCTTTGCATTCCCTGAATGTACTTAAAAAGATATAAAAATATCAGAACCAAAAAACCATGTCTACCACGGTCATCGACAGAATTGCCATTTGGCAGTCATTTTAGTTAGCCATATAATTTGGAAACTGTAATCCCATTCACATTTGATGCTAAATTTCTTTACATAAGTCTAATTTATTTTATTATATTGTGAATTATCTGCCCACAGATTACTTCTCCATTGGACAATGGAGTGCCTAATAGTTCTTGCTTTGGAAATTCACCGAATTTGAGAAAGAAAATGATGGACTTTGGAGTTAGAAAAACTTGGATTTAAGTTTTCATTCTGTTCTGACTGGCTCTGTGTCTTTGGTCAGGTTACTTTACCTCTGGGACTTGTAGACTTGTGCAATTAAATACCTTAATGGCTGCTTTCAGTTGTCTGGCATACAATGGGCCTTCAGTGAAGAGCAGTTTGGGGTGAAGAGCATAGACACATTTGCTTCCTCTGTTACCATTTCTCTTCATTGATCCAGGAAAATGGGAGTTGATTTTATTTCCTAAAACTTATACAACCAGTATGTGTGTGTGTTTTTTTTTTTCTCGGTACTTGTTAAAATTATACTATCCGTAAAATGGTTGCTGATCTCCGAGCGAATATTGACTGACATTTAGGACCTTTCAAAACATTTAGAATTATTGATTTAGATTTAAGATTGGCAGATGCCATAAGCCCCATTAAACTCAAATAAAGAACTTTGCAGCTCTTTAAAACAAAAATCTGAATACATTGCAATTCTGCACCTAATTCTGATGTCTGGGTTTTTACCCCACACTAAGGGATTTTCTGACTCTGGCTGGGTGTCCCACAATTCAACTTAATTCTCATGGTGTTTAGCTGGAAACAGTGTAAGGTTCTGAGTTTCAGGGCTCAGTTGTACAAGACTGCACCCACCAGCTTCAAATACCAGTCAGTCTAGGTTGTCACCTGTGCTTCTGGCCATAGGTCATAGTTTCCAACAACCCACTCTTTGGGTTTAATTAGTTTGCTAGAGCCTCTCACAGAACTCAGAAAAACATTTTACATAATAGATTATGTGTTTATTATGAAAGGGTCTAACTCAGGAATGGAAGCCAGAAGGAAGAGATGCAAAGGGCAGAGCTTCCATGTGCTCTCCTGACTAGACACCTTCCCCATATCTTCATGTGTTTCCCAGTCTGATGGCTCTCTGAACCTTATCCTTTTGGGTTTTTAGGGAAGCTTCATTACATAGGCATGATTGTTTAAATTTTTGGCCATTAGTGATTGAACTCTTTCTTTGACTCCTCTTCCCTCTCCAGAATTGGAGCCAGGGGAGTGGGACCCGAAAGTTCCAACCCTCTAATCACTGGTTGGCTCCACTGGCAACCAGCCTCCAGCCTTCTGTGCTTTCCAAAACTCACATTGTTAGCATAACAAAAGGCACCTTTATTGCTCTCATCACAGGCAATTCCAAGGGTTTTAGGAGCTCTATGCCAAGACATGGGGGAAGACTAAGTATATGTTTCTTATTATAAATCACAATATCACAATCGTAAATATATCACCAGTGAAATAAAGTATTCTTACTGAGTTGCTCACTAGCTTTGTGGTTGTCAAACCAAATGGTTATAAACCGTTTTTCACCTGAGCCTCTGTATTAAGCACAATTTTCCATTCCTTTATCCCTGATTTAGCAATGGTACTTTCTTCACCTTTCTTTCTAACTCTCTTTTCAGTCTACACTTACTGCTTCTTGCCTCTGGGTAGGCTCTGCATTCCTCATGCCTAGTGCTCATCTGCTAGCATTTGGGCAGCAGATGAAGTCCTTTGCAGTCAAGGGTCATCTCCTCTCCCAAACTTTGTGTGATGTCCCCAGGGAGATGAACTCTCTCCATCCCCACCATCCTACAGCATTTCATCCTATCGTCTTTTGGATCAGGTACAGGTTTCTTGCCCTCACAAGCCCAGAACTTTCTAGTGGCTTCTCGTCTCACACAGAGTACATTCAGTTGCAGAAAGCTTACTCCCTCCAACCTAGAGGTCCTTCAAAGTCTGCCCCTCCTGGCCCAGCAGGGACCACCATCCTTGTCTTTGCCACTCTGGCCCTTGCTCTATCTGTGCCACACCAGCTTTACCGCCACTTCTACCTCTGCTGTCCCCTGGGCTGGGAGCTTTGTGCTGCCACATGCCACCTGGGCTTGTTCAGCTGTCCCCTCCCAGAGGGAGCTTCTTTACCCAAGCTTCCACAGACAACAGCCCTGCCATTCTCTAGCTCCTTAGATGCCTTTGGGTTTCCTGATGACAGATCTCACAGGCCATCGTGGTACAGTACGCAGACATGTTTCTGTCTTCACCCCTCCTCCATTTCGAGAGTGCCTCTCCTGTGATGGCAGGGGCATCATGCTGCTGTTGGTCCTCGGGACACAGTCTGTGCTGCCTCCGCACAATAACACAGACTTGGAGCTCAAGAGATGGTCACTGAATGACTGAGTGAGTGAATAGATGGCTTGCCTTTGAGACAAGTTCCCCTAAGCAGGGTCTTTGTATTATTCACCTTTGCTCCTTGGAATGTTCACAGCCCTTGTGGGTGGTAAATGCATGTCAGAAATACTTGTAGGGGCGCGTGGGTGGCTCATTCAGTTAAGTGTCTGACTTCCACTTGGGTCATGATCTCGGGGTTCTGGGATGGAGTCCCTGCTCAGTGGTGAGTCGGCTTCTCCCTCTCTCTGTATGATCTCTCTCGCTCTTACCCTCTCACAAATAAATAAAAATTTTAAAAATCTTCAAAGAAAAAGTACTTGTAGAAGAGTCCAGAATGTAGTGAGCCAATCCACCAACAGAGCAGCTTCTTCACAGAGGCTGTGGCCCTGTGTCCTCCCCAACCCTCTGGACTGCATGCTCCTTCATGCCGTGTGCACGGATGACTCAGCCTGTATCCTCCGCACAAGCCCTCAGGAAATATATTCCGCATTTGCTTGTTGTTTGCCTCATTCCATACATTGGATAAACGTAATCCTTCTGTACCTGCTTTACCTCCCTGCCTTTTCAGCCCTTGTTTCAGACACTCTTTTAGAAACCAGAATTAGATGGAATAAAGTATTTGATTGCGTAGAGATGCTTTGTTAATGTTTTAAGGTAGGAATAAAAATATCAACATAGAAATATGACAAGTCCCAATGCCTCTAATTAGGCATTAGAGGTTGGAGACAAAAAAAAAAACAACACTTTTTTTTTTTTTTTTTTTGGTTTAACAAGTGAGGTGTGGATGTGCCACTTCATAACTAATAGACTTTTCTCACCAGGGTACATGGGAAGTATTCTTTCTGCAGTGACAAAGAACAGACCCACAATGACAAGCACTGGTGGGGGTGTGGGGTGACAGGGCAGACCACCCAGTCCTCCAGGATGGGGACGAGCAGTGCAGGTGCCCATCCCGTCATGCAAACCTGGCCTCACCATTTGTGCCAGGAATATGGTCCATCACAACCTCGAGGGGAACAGAGCTGCTTTCTCAATGTGGATATAAAAACATGTAGCTGTAGGATCGGGTTTGATTCATATTCTCAGGAAGTATAAGCAAACCCTAAAAAAGTGCTTGATCCTTGGGAGTCATCAGAGATGTGGCTGAAGAAGATAAACCTGGCAGAATCCTCCCAGCTCACCAAGCCCCAGCATATCACGCCCAGGTGTGGATGCAGTGGTTAGCAGCGCCTATTAGAGACAGAGGTGGGTGGGTGGCCCCAGTCAGAATGTGCTTCCTGGCTTACCCAAACCCAACAGAGTGTCCCTTTATGGTCAGAGAAGTCTCCCTTCCCCATCACCCACACTTAGACAGGAAGGCGGTCACCCCAGTTGTTGGACAGGCCTGTTGAAGGGCCGAGTCGGGTGTCCAGAAAGGGACAGCATCCTCTGCTTTGCAGCATTAGCAGTGTTGCATGAGGCATGATAGTCTTCGAAGAGGGTGGCAAAAAGCAGAAACCGTTTACTCTGCCGCACAGCCTCATACCCATGGCAACTGCACACCATTCATGCTGACCAGCACCTTGCCGGGTGTGCAGCTGTTTCTAGAGAAAAGGCTGAGCCTTACTTTTCCATAAGGAGGAATCCCTGTCAGGCCTGGGAGGAATCTGAGGAATCTGCCAGGTTGATGCCTCAAGACGCTTCCCCAAGTTGTGTGGTCCCAGGTGTCTGCTCCAGTCCCCAAATCTCTGTGCGACTTTGCATCTTGATGCCAGGCTCTTGCTCACCTACCAGTGCTCTCAAAGACCCTGTGCCTCCTTACTGAGGCATAGAAGAACATCTGGGTCTGACACAGGGTATGTCAAAGCAGAAGTATGTCCTTCGGCTCATTAACTTGACCACAGGCCACTGCTCTGTCATTACCTTCTGCTGTATGTGATCTTTTCTTAGAGCTGTGGGGCCACACCTTTGTATACCAAAGGAAGCAAGCAGCCGGCTATTGCCCCAGCCTCATATGGGTCTTCCCATTCGTAAATAAGTGCCCACTCCAGTGCTAGCTGAAGAGGGGGGAATGAGAACAAAGGAAGCAAGAAGAAAGAATGTGAATACACACACGTCTTACCTCCTAGTCTTCCTTTCACCTCTCCTTTCTTTCAGTTTCTTGAACACAAAGTCTTTTCACCCCAGGGACTTTGCATATGCTATTGTTTCTGTCCAGAATGTTCTATCTGCCCTTCTAATAGACTACACTTTCATACCCTTTAGAATTCATTTCAGATAGTCCCTTAGGAAAAAGGCCTTCCCTGACACATTATCTAAAGAACGACCACCACTGTTTTCCATTTTATCACTGCCTCTTCTCCATAGTACATATCATAATATCGTAGTACATATCATAATATCATAGTACATATCATAATATGTAGTTATTTTATGGTCTGTTTCCTTGCTTTTTGTCAGTATTATAAGCTTCATGAGTGGAGAGATGAAGAGTGTTGTGTCTATCAGCATTTCTCCAATGTCTGGATTCCAATAAATATTTATCTGTTTTTTTCTCTAAGGGTTGGTTTATCACTTATGCCAACACATGCATCTTTAGAGGCCACCTTGGGTTCTCACCTGGAACCATTATGGAGTGAATTCTTGAGTAGCAGTTGTAGAATTAGTTCAGTCAGTCCTAGTAGCAGAGATATAGGCCCAAATTCTCCCACTACCAACAAACAGAACTTTCATGAATAGAAAGTTGACAGGCAGGAAAAGATTTCCTTGCTGACTTCCATGTCTAAATAATTTTGTCATTTTTCTTTCTTTAGCTTCTGTTTGATTTATATTTGGAAGTAATTATGATGCCTGATTGCAAAGTAAATTAAATATAGATAACATTATTATGAAGTTAAATTGTATATTAATAGACTAGTTTTACAAACTACAATAATAATAGCTATAACATTTATTATAATTTATATTAAAGACCCTGTAAACATTGCTAATTTATTTAACTGTTAAGCAAAAACAAGCATAATAGAATATAACTTGATAAAAGACATAACTCATTTTCCTTTCGGTACATTACACAGCAGATGTATAAATATAACAGAATGATTTGTAAATATACCAAATGGCCTGGTATGTTGTTTATCCTATTAAATGAGATAAAATCCTGAAATCTGAAGTAGGAACTGAATGATTAATAAAACCCCCTTTGATGACATTTGGGACCCTGTGGAACTAGAAAATTTTATTCTGGTGGAGATGAAAATTCACTTATTATAAAATAAAACTTAATGCAGTTTTAGTCCACATCTGGAATGATAAATATGATGATGGATAGATGTCATTCTGAGAAAAAAAGGAAGATTAACTTAGCCAGGTAATAGCACATTTTCAATTTCAGTCTTATTTTTAAGAGAATTTTATAAGGAGAGTTTAGTTCTTCTTCCAAAATCCAGCAAGCAAGTAATCAGCAGTTTTAAGAGTCCCTAAGTACTCATTGACTTAATAGACAATTACAGCATATTGTGTTTAAAAAAGTTAGCTATTTTAGAAGTCCCTAATTACAGATTTACATGATAGACTTATCAAGGAAAAATAATACATTTCAAAATGTACTTATAGTCTTAATGATATTATCTGTTTCAAACGTTCCTTGTTGAAGTGCTTATCCTGTGTGCTCTACCTTCTGGAGGTGTGAGGGCAGAATTCATGTACTTTGTTCTAAAACTTGATATTTGGGTGCCTAATGCTAGCATGGAACAGTTTTGCAGATTATTTTCTCATCATAGCTAGATGACTTCATTCGCTTCTGTTCACAGTTATTGAAATGAAATATGACAAGGTGGTCTTAGTTGTCCCATTACAGACACTATTAGATTGTCTCTCATCGAAGCACTGTTCTGTTCTAAGTTACTGATACTACAAATACACACGAATTTCTGAAAGTCCTGGAATAGCTCAGTGGTTTGACAGTAAAGTACTCTATTCCAGCATGTGGGTCCTGTCCCAGTACTTGGGTCCTATCTGGCCATAGATTTGTGGATGTCAGCACATGGTTGTCCTGTAGAGACCCTGGGTTAGGCAGCAGACTTTTCAGGATTTCTCAGAAAGGTTTTAACCCTATCCAGAAAACTGTAATGTCTTCTAAGGAAAGGGAACATGATGATATACAATTGTTACACCCCTGTGTCTACGTTGCCCTACAGGTTTGGATAATGGGAAACCTTGAATGATCAACAGACTGCCTGAGAGTATTGTTTGAGGAAAGTTTACCATCTTAGAGGGTAATGTCAGTGTTGTCACTGAATAAAGACTTTTTTTTTTTTTTTGGCATCTTAACTGTACTGAGCACTGTGCCAGGCTTGGAAAGTCCTGTGGGACATGGTTTTACACTGGAGACTGCGGTGGGTGGTGCAGGTAGGAAGGGGAGATGGACTCTGCACAGGCAGCTGGCCAGGGGAGGGGAGGGCAGGTCCCACAGGAGGCGTTGCAGGGTCACTCTGCTGCTGCAGGTACCAGTTTCAGTGTGAAAAGATTGAAATTTCTCCTCCCAAGATTCTAGTCACAGCAATGTCGTGTTTTGAGCTTGGGGGTCGGAGTGAAGATGGGGAGCATGTGAGGGCAACTCCATGTGTTGGTTTACAGACAAGCTTAGGGGTAGTAATATCTTGAGGATGTCTTGTTCCCTTTCTTTCATGATCTTAGAAAAACTGGCAAATACCTGTCCATTTTATTTTCTAAGTAGATCTATCCTTAAATGACCCATTGGAATGAAATAGAATCAAATATTTTTAACATAAAATAAGTATTATATATTTGCATTATGAAGGAAGCTGTATAGAGATTATAGGGTTTTTTTTTTTTTCATTTTACTCTGCATTCTAAACAACCTGGAATCATGAAGTTGAAAAGATACACAAACCTAAAATTCAGTGAATAATGCGAGAGCCTTTGGCTTATATTTTACTTTTCATGTATGCTTTGATACTCATTTCAAACCGGAAAGTAAAAATTAGAGTATTTTTTTTCTTGGTAAAGCAATAAATTTTAACTTCAACACATATGAATATTGTAAATTTAAGAGATGTCAGAAGAACCTCCCTGGGTCTTTGGGATAACAGATCTCCACACTGTCGCATCCAGCCCAGGCCGCCATGGGGCTTTCCTTGCATGACCTGCCCGTGGAAGGACTGACACATTTAGGAGCTCCTATCCCAGCTGCTGCAGACACAATGTCAGAGTTACTCTGACCCGCCAGTAGCCTATACCTATTACATATGACATGAGCCTGTCTTCCGTTGCCACTTACTGCCCTCGAACGTTCTTTAGAGTGCTCCTAATTTTATTTGCAGCATTCCTTCATAAAAATGTTCTGCGTGTAATGTTTCTGTGATCACCAAATAGTGGGAAGCCGATACAAGTGAGGACATGGCTGCTGATAGTGTATCACTGCAACTCTGTTATGACCCACTCCTTCAAGACATTATTCCCCTCGAATAATCCTACACTTTTTAATGCTGCTTTGCTTGACTCTTTTCTGCACATTAAAAGCCTTTATGTCCCAAGGAATGGCAGAGCGGAGTGAAAGAAGTGGCTGTGGAAGTTTATAATCCTTATTGTGTAGCTGGTGTTTTTTACAGGGAGGAGAACATCCTCCATCCTTTTCTTTGAAGTCATCGCTCTCTTCTTCATATCAATGGACTTGTTTTGTAACAGAAGTCGTTAGGAGCCAACTCTTTATGTAATACCTGCTCACGATTTCCCGACAGTGCCAGGCGGTCAGGGAAAACTCAGCAACACAGCGAAGTCTCCCATTTGATTCCAGGGTTAGCTTCCATCTTCCCCAAGTAAAGGCAGGACGTGTTTTTAGTCACAATTACTGAAAAGCGTGTCTCGCTCAGCCTAGTGCAGAGGGTTAGTCCTCCATCACTGAACTGGACAGTCGGCATGTACTGAGCAGAAGGCCCAGTGAGTGGCTTGAGTTCAAGGTCATGCTGTATGAAGACCATACCTGGGCCATTGCCAGCTCAGGAAACTGCCCCTCTTGTGAGGAGCGTGTGAGGATCAGGAGCAGTGGTGGTCTCCAGCTCGCTGTGCGTGCTCCCGCTGTATCTGTTGCTGTCACTGCATAGCATGGTGCGATCACCCAGACTTCACTCTGTTCATTCCAGATATTTGACTAACACAGGTGTGGTTACCCTCGCTGTCGCTTAAAGCAAGGGATAGTGAGTTCAGAAGTTTTGTGTCTATTGACCTATAGAAGTTTTGAGTAGAGAGGTTGCATCTTGAGCGGCATAGCAGAGTGGGAAGAGCACAGATCTGCAAGTTAAGAAGCTTGAATTCTTGTCCTGACTGCCATAATATGATTTATGATCCAGCACAAAGAATTTGATTTCCCAAAGCATTTATTCCCTTGTTTGCAAAACTGAGAGTGGTCTAGGTCAGTGGTTCCCAACCTGAGAAGGAACACCTAAGTAAGATCCCCAGGCTTACTCCTGGAATTCAGATTTTTGGGGACCTGGAACTTTAGATGTCCAAGTATCTGAGTCCTTTCCAGCTTCTCCTGATCCTCTGTGTCTGTGCCCATTGTGTCTGTGCCCATGTTGTCTGTGCCCATTGTGTCTGTGCCCATGTTGTCTGGCCTGCTAGGTTATTGTCCTGCTGCTTTAGACTGGACTCGAAGGGCAGGTACCATGAACACTTACCCAGCCATCAGCAAGTTAGCATTTCATTGTCAGACCGTATGAGGGGCACTTTCTCTCCTTCTCAGAATGGAGCATCTTCATATCTGTGATGAAAGCAGATGTTGTTATTTGCTGTTTTGATCAGGCAGCAAGGAGCGGGTGTGGTCTCTTGCGTGTCGTGCTCGGAGGTCCCTCTGGGCGGCACTAACACTTTAAAGGCAGGAAGGGCTCATCCTTTTCCCTCAAGCCAATAATCCAACCTAACTCAAAGCCCCCAGTGAGTAAACTAGTACACAAGTCTTGGAGGAAAGGTGAGCTACTCCTTCCATTTCATCCAGGCATGTGTTACCAACCTCAGGGTGGAGGGTTTCCTTCCCACTAAAACATGGCAATTCTGCCAAGACTAATCACAAGTTACTCAGTACAGGAATGTCATTAATTGAAGAGTTAGGTTTAGAGTAGAAGTCACAATTAATTATAGACATATAAACAAGCTTCCCAAACAACTCTCAACATTTAGAATAGCTGAGGTGCTAATTTTTGGAGGGATTGGGAATGCCCAGTTCTACTTTAGGAGTTATTTACAGGTTATTGGAAGGATGTTATCATCACCCCTTTTTGGAATCACTCCATAGTTTAATTCTTCTAAATAATTTCTTCTTTTGGTAAAAGGAGAAAAAATCAGTTAAAGGATTGGAGATGCTCAAAAACAAACATGAATATGGTTTTAGGTCAGTTTTATATCTCTCTTCACATGAATAAGAAAAGTTGTAGGAGTAAGGAAGGCATAGTTATGATCCCTTGGGATTCTGTTTAGTGTCATGTTGCAGGAGGCAAAGTAGAGGAAAAAAGGAAGGGAGGAGAGGGGACAGAGAGCATGAGGTCGGGGAGGGGAGAGAAACAAATAAAAGTATAGAGTGAGGAGAGAAAGTGAAGGTTGCAGCGTTTTCACTTTGATTAGATAGGAGTAATTCATTTACATAAACCAAATACCAAATTAGTTGTTGTTGTTGTTGTTGTTTTAAAGAAAGCTGATTTCATGAAACAAGATGGGACCGGGAAGGAGACAAACCATAAGAGACCCTTAATCTCACAAAACATACTGAGGGTTGCTGGGAGGGTTAGGGATAGGGTTGTTAGGTGATGGACATTGGGGAGGGTGTGTTCTATGGTGAGTGCTGTGAAATGTATAAGCCTGATGATTCACAGACCTGTACCCCTGGGGCTAATAATACATTATATGTTAATAAAAAAAAGAAAGCTGATTTTATATAAAAGACAAATGAGGGGAGATGCAGCACAAAAGAAAGTAGTTTTAGCTTTTATAGTAGCTGGGTGTTTTTTTCTTTAAGATTTTTGTTTATTTATTTGAGAGAGAGCACAGGCCAGGGTGGGGTGAGTGGGGAGGGCAGAGGGAGAGGGAGAAGCAGAATCTCTTTGAGTAGAGAGTCTGACACAGGGTTCCATCTGAGGACCCCTTGGGCCATGACGTGAGCTGAAGGCAGACCCTTAAGTGACTGAGCCACCCAGGTGCCCCAGTTTTTATAATAGCTTTGAAAGAATTTGTGTAAAAGTTAAGATTTAGAAGACAAATGCATCTACTTTTATTTCTTTCTTAAAAGTAATGAAAACAATGATACAGTACAGTCTAGTGAAGTAGTTTTGTTTGACTTGCTGTTAGACACATATTGCCTCCTACTGCCCACCCCTCACCCCAGTAAGGTTATGAGTTAGAGGCAAGTTTAATTTAATTTAGTTCAGTAATATGTAAACCAGGTATTTCATGTGTACCAGTAACGCCCAAAGTTTTTTCTACTCTTAAAATTCTGTGCTTCTGTGTTATCTATGTGGACCTCTCCCAGTTTTTCCCTTCCATAAATCAAGAGTGTTGTTTTCTGATTTTTTGAAAGGTTAAAAACTGGGTTACAAAACAATTTGGCATTTTATGAAGGTCTCTGCTATTTGGTAATATAAGAGCCTAGTTTCATGTAAACAGTTGGGTACGAATTGACGCCCCAATTCTGTGCCCATACTTAAGCACGAGATCCAACTTTTCTGGGTTCCCTTTGTTATTGACCAGTTACCCACCTTGTTATTCTGTCTCTTATTTGAAACTCCACATGTGATAAGTGTATTTTATATTTGCTAAGAAAATCTTTGCCCACTGTTCTGTCTCCTTTTAAATACCAAGCAGAGCCCACTAGAACATGTTCCACTTTTTATTGTGACTGTTCGGTGGAAAGCTCTTTCGGGTCCGTGGGAGGGGCTTTCAGAAGGCTGACATTGCTGCTGAACACCTCTCACCATGGGGTGATCGTGGTGCTCTCGGTAGTAGAATAAGTATCATTGTCGCCACCGGCTACAGAGCAGGACTCCAGCACATTTCTAGATGGGGTCCTGCATCAGGTGGGTGATTAGTTTGCCTTCCTTTACAGCTATTGCCATGGCTATATTTTAAAGGGTTTTCTAGATCAACAGGTTAGACAAAATAGTCACATTTGTAGGAACCTTTCTTTATTCTTATGTTTCATTTCCATTTCACAAAATTATTATTCTATTTTGCTTACATATCATGAAATCTGACAGCCTGAAACCTGGGACAAGCAAACATGATGTTTGGTTACATTATTTTCTTCAACACTGTTTTCTTCTTCTGTTTGAGAAACTCATTATTACAGCACAGTGGGTATTTGTTGTCCCTAATTTCATTAAGAGATAAAGAATAAGTATGATTAATCGATAATTTCAGTTTGAAAGGTATGCTTATTCTTTGCATTCTCTAGTATTGAGGTAATTATTTCATTAAATCTTCTTAACAACTGTAAAATAAATTTCCTTGGGGCAGGGTAGGAGAAAAAAGAAAACAAAACAAAATAGGGTACTGCCCTAAAGATTTCTCTTCAAAATAAAGACAGTGAAATCCTAATTGTATGAAATGAGAATGTATGCATATCTGAATAGTTTCCTTTATTTATTTCTTTTTAGTTCCAGATTTAAATCTGCTCCTTCCCTTGCTCCATTCTTAATTTCAGCTGATGGTCTTGGGGCCTGTTTTGCTGAGAAAACCAGTGCTCTGAGTGGAGAGCACTTAGCGCCCAGCTCTGCCTCTTTTTTCTCTTCCACACTCCCTTACCTTGAGTCCGGCTCCTTGGCATCCAGTGACCAAAAACGGTCCCATTCCAGTCCCAGCAGCTCTGTGCTGCATACACAGAGCCGGAGAACAGGTGCCCTTCCTCAGCATGTAGTCACAGCCCCTGACTTTCTTCCTGGCACACTGTCTGCATGCCCTTCTCCATGGAGGATGCATGGCTCTGCCTGGCTGCGCCTTCTCTACCTCTTCCTCATGCTCTTTTCACCTCTACCTACTCTGTTTCCCAGAGCTCAGTCCTCAGGCCTCTTTTCTCCTCTGCTGACACTAACTCACCATGGGATCTCACTTAGTCCATGGCCTCAGCACCAGGTGTAGACACCATGGTTGCAGGGTACCTCTAGAGCCAACCACAAGGCACAGCCTGCCCCAGGCCCTTGCCTACTGCGCCCCTTAAAGAACGGGCTCGGTAAGTGTATTCTTAAGTATTCTTCAGCCCTTTCTATTCTCCAGAGCCCCCACATAACCCAGAATGTCGCTTTGGCCTGTGAGATCTCATCTCTTGCCTGCTTTCCTTTTTGGCTCCAACCACACTCGCCTTCCTGCTGTTCTCCCAGAAATATGCTCTCACTCCATGTAGGATCAAATGTCAGGACTTCTCCCCTGACTACCAGCCTTAAGAGCATACCCACTTCTGCCCCATGACTTTATGTCTTCCTAGCACCATCACTATCCGACATTCTGTTGTGTTTCTCAATGAGTGTTTATTCTGTCTTTGGCAACAGAATGTAAGCTCCGGGGATGACAAGTCTTTCTGTTTGGTGTTCTGCCATATCCTTGGCCCCCCAAATCCTATCTGGTACATAACAGGCACTCAGTACCTCTTTAAATGAGTAAATAACTCTCAGTGGCTATTCAAAAAAACTATTATTTAAAAAATAGTATCAAGAAAATAAGAGTTAAATTATCTTAACTTGTCTGCTAGCAGTATCAGATTTAAATCTGTTCCATTTTTCTGTGTATCCTCCAGCAGATATTACCACCCGATGCTAAAGTCATTTCTCTGTAAAACACTTATGAAATGAATCAGGTTGAACTGAAAACTTTTCTGGCAGTGGGTAATTAGCTAGGAAGCCTGCTGCTTGATCCTCGTGCCCTGATGTGGGCCCACATCAGTGCGGAGCCCCTTCATTTGCTTCAGTGCTATTGTCATTCTGCCCCAATCACCTCCAGACCCAATAAAATAACAGTTCGGAGAGGGGGCTGCTTCCTACTCAGAAAGAGCGCAGTGAATGCAGCCTCTAACCCACACTGAGTGGGCCAAGTAAGCCTTTTCACTCATGTCGCTGGTGATAACTAGTTTCGGTCATTTTGAAATAAAGGCCAGTTCCCTTTTTCATTTTCTAGCAATGGGTGCGAGCTCTTTAGTGTACTCATTTCTCCCTTGATATCTTCCATCTTCTTTACGTGACAAATAGATCTAATGCTCATATGCAATTCTTGCTTTTGTTTTAGAACAATTATTTGATTTCACAAAAGGATAAACACAATAAAATCGCTGTTTTCTTGTATGGACTTTTCAGCTGCAAGTCACACAAAAATCTGTTTACAATGGTTTAATCAAAGAGAGGGTTATTCTTCAACACTTTTGCTTTTGTCTTTGTGCTTGTCAACCTTGTGAGCTCTTATGTCTGCATTCCATGAAGGTCGAAGAAGGAGGACATGGCCAAAGCAGTGCTGGCATCACCTTTACCCTCCTGCTGGGAAAGAAGCATTTGTGGACATCCTTATGTTGCCCTTCCCTTGGGTCTTATTGTCTCAGACAGCGTTAAATGACCACATCTAAAGATTTTATTTATTTATTTGTCAGAAAGAGTGAGCACAGGCAGACAGAGTGGCAGGCAGAGAGAAAGGAGGAAGCAGGCTCGCTGCCGAGCAAGGAGCCCGATGCGGGACTCAATCCCAGGACGCTGGGATCATGACCTGAGCCGAAGGCAGCGGCTCAACCCACTGAGCCACCCAGGCGTCCCCAAATGACCACATCTAGATGTGAGGCTGGCAAAGCCAGCATTTTTAGCTGGGCACATTGCTGTCTTGAACCAAATCAGGATTCAGTCAACGAGAAAGAGGGAATGGACATTGGGTGGACAACTAGTGTCTGCCTGGGCTGCTGATGGCAGCCGCATAAGTCCATGTGAATGGGGGGCCCACTAGGACATTTTGCTTACTGTATCATGTGAGTGTGAAGCATTGTTCCTTACTCAGATAATTTCCAGTCTACAAGGATATTTTCAATTTTGTTTTGCCTTTTGCAGGAAGAACTATGCCTTAGATTGACTCCTGCCTAAGTACAATTTTCACAGAAGACTCAATAAATTAGGAGTTATTCATGCTGCTTGATAATAGCTCATGGTATTCAGAAATAGAAAACCAGAGATTGATTTTAGACAATCTGAAATAGGAGTAAAGTGGGGATTAAAGCTCTGAAATAGGAGTAAAGTGGGGATTAGCTTCCAGCATGGTGGTCAGGATATGCCAAATAAATGCCTACAGATGTTAATTGTTGCTGTCTTTATGATTTTTGATTTGTTTATAAAATGTTTTTATTTGGTATTTATTATGTGCCAGTTGCTGCTTGTAGTGGGTTCTGGGGCTCCAGTGGTGGACTCTTAGATAAGGCCAATGTCCTGTCTCTAGTGAAGGGAGACAGGAGCTCAGTAGATAAATTGGGAAATTGATTTCAGTTAAAGTGGCAAAAAGCAGGCAAGGAAGGGTAAAATGTTCAGGATGGTCTCTCTGAAAAAAATGATTTCAAGCTGAGAACATTTTCTTCTTGAGACTTAATTCTTTAAATATCCAAGTTAAAAGGAAGATATTCTTGTTAAAAATGCAATTATTTTCTGAGGAAAAAACATTAATTTTATCATAGGTTCCCTTAATCCTAGAGGCAATAACATGAAGGATTATAGAATTCACAGGTTTCTTTTCCCCAACAGATGGCTGTCTAATTCACCGTTGAGTCAACCCATTAAACTTCATCATACAAAATGTACCAAGGAAAATTGTTAGATTCCATGCTTTTTTATTGCATGTTCTTCTCTACTTCTTCTTTGTTATGAGCCTTTCTTGCGGTTCTTAATGTAATAACTCTTCTCGTAATAGTTGAGGTCATACTCTTCCTTACATATCTAACAAGTAGAGAAATATAACCCTCATTGGGACATTGTAGATAAGTGTGCATTGATAAATATTTAAAAGATCACTTTAAGCCTAATTTAATTGGGTGCATTGAAATAGTCCTGAAAAACACATTAGAGAGCCTTCACTGACAGTTTACTGGAAAGTTGTCCACTTAGAGCGACACCCAGCCTGGCTGACAGAGAGCATTTGTTTAGTGGTTTGTTTATAGGTGTAATATTCCAGGTCTTTGTGACGGTGGCCTTGGTAGAGCATTGTGAGGGACAGTTTGGAGAAAACTCTATTTATATTCTGTGCTTCTTTCTTATAAATCTTTTTATTTACTGACTGACACAAGCATACTTCTTAATGAGAGACTTATTTATAGTTCTTTAACTATAGTTTTCATTGAATTTGTTTAAAAGTTGTTTCTTTTTCAAGGCTGCTTCCAAAACTTCCTTTGGATGGGGCAACATGTTTCTTTCTGTTTATCCCTCAAGGTGTTTTGCAAAATTATGAAGGCATAATAAGTGTCTAAGACAGATTTTCTTCTCAGTAAACTTACCAAAAATGTCTCTGAGGTCTAAATATTTGCTGTGGTACCTTCTAATATTTGTTGTACGTAGGCCATGGGCTTGTATATAGCCTTTGAGCATCTACAGCTTGCGGGTTGTAAACAAAGCTGTAGAAATGGCAGCCCAGGAACATATCTTGAGGTTCTCTGACATCTTCAGGTTAACCAGAGGAGGGAGATCTGGCAAACGGTATTCCAAGAGAATGCCCATATGCAGCAAGGAAACTGTCAGGGTTGGTGCTGCCACCAAAGCTTGTGGACAATAACAACTTGAGAAGGGATAGTGTGTAATCATACCAAGGCAGCAAGTGTGATGCATCCTCAGTGGCCCATGATGGGCTTCATGCACAGAAGTCGTTAGTGACCTGAGAGGACTGACATGGTTTGAGAAGCGAGATGTGAGGAAACAGAAATAACTTCTCTGAGAAGTCTGACTGGGAAGGGCAAAACAGTGAATGGCTCCTAAAGGGGAATGTGAGTCCCAAGGAGAGCGTTAAGCTTCTGTTTTCTGTTTTGTTTTGTCTTTGTTTCTTTTTGTGATGGGGAAACTGGAATTTGTTGAAATACTG
>RCUC01119944.1:0-40244 GCA_003697995.1 Taxidea taxus jeffersonii | reverse complement strand
ATTTTAAATAAAAAGAAAAAAATAGGGCCTCCTGGGTGGCTCAGTTGGTTGAGCATCTGCCTTCAGCTCAGGTCATGATCTCTGGGTCCTGGGATTGAGCCCCGCATCCCTGCTCGGTGGGGAGCCTGCTTCTCCCATTCCTTCTCCCCTTCCTCCTGCTTGTGCTCTCTTGGACTCTCTCTCTTTCTCATGAATAAATACAATCTTTTAAAAGCTAATACATCAATAAAAATTACTTGGAACAAACAACAAAGGGGATTGTTTTCTCCCATTTATCACCAAATGAAATCCAGTATAGTCCCTCTGTATAGTTCCATAGCAACTCTTTGCTGGTCTTGGAGGCAGCTCTCTAATTGCACAGCGCTCCCCCCACCCTGCCTCGACCAGTCCACTCCCACCTGCACAACTGAGGCCCCGCCCCCCGTGCCCACCCAGCAGCAAGAGCACACTTGCCGCGTGAGGACGCAGCTCTCTTCTGTGACAGCACGCGTGGGTGCTCGGGGAGGTGGAGAGGAAGGTGGTTAGAAGTAAGACAACGCACTTGTCAACTTTCCTAAGCCTCTCAGAGCCCGAGGAACAGATCATTCAACTTTCATATCCATTTCAATGACGCCAACTCAAATAACACATTTCCCCCACATTCCTTCTGTGATGAGAATGGGAAAGTAAAATTCCTTTGAAGTAAATCCTTTTGATTTTCAAACAAATCCTGTTGGCATCTGGGGCTGCCAAGCCAGCCTCTCCTCGGAGTCGATCCTGGCTTCTCTGTGTGGCTAATTGTCATCATAATTGTCATTCGTGACACGCATGTATTCAGCGATCACCACATGGCAGGCACCATGTTAAAAGTTTGCCTTCGCGTCTCCTTTCATCTCCCCACTAACCCAATGAGGTACGTGTTGAGATCTCCACTTTACAGATGAGGAAACCGGGGCTCAGGGAAGTTCGAAGTTACCCAAGTTCACACAAATAACAGTGGCAGAGCTAAGATTTACCTGAAATCAAGAGATTGGCAGAGTTGGTTCCTTGCGGAAGCCTGAGGAAAATCTGTCCCATGCCTCTGCCAGCTTCCGGTGGCTGCTGGCAATCCTTCTAATCTGGTCTTGGATTTCACATGCCTTTCTCCTCCCTGTGTGTATTTCTGTCTCTTTCTATAAGGACAACAGTGAGTGGATTAAGGGCTCACCCTAATCCAGGATAGCCTCATTTTTTTTTTTTTTTTATTGTGGGGAAATACATTTAACGAAACTTACCAATTTTTTTTTTAAAGATTTTACCCATTTATTTGACAAACAGAGATCACAAGTAGGCAGAGAGGCAGGCAGAGAGAGAGAAAGAAGCAGGCTCCCCACTGAGCAGAGAGCCCGATGCAGGGCTCGATCCAAGGACCCTGGGATCATGACCTAAGCCGAAGGCAGAGGCTTTAATCCACTGAGCCACCCAGGTGCCCCAACGAAACTTACCATTTTGACCATTCTTTTTTTTTTTTTTTTTTAAGTACACAATCCAATGGTCTTAATGACACTCACAGTGTTGTGCAATCATCACTGTGATTTTCAAAGCCCTTAAGTCGTCCCAAACAGAAACCTTATGCATTAAGCAACAATTCCTCTTTCTCCTCTGCCCCAGCCCCTGATAGCTTCTATTCTACTGACTCTATGTGTTTGCCTTTGCTGGGTGCCACATATAACCGGAATCACCCAATACTCGCCCCCTTGTATGTGGTTTATTTCATGCAGTATAATGTTTCCAAGGTTCATCCATGTCGTAGCATGAAGCAGAACTGCAGGGGTTTTGACAGCAGAATGGTATTGCATCATCTGGCCATAGACATTTTGTTTATCCATTCATCTGCTGATGTACACTTGGGTGGTTTCCACCTTTCAGCTACTGCGAATAATTGTTATAAATATTGTGGTACAAGTACCAATCCGGGTCTCTTCGATTCTTTTGGGTATATGCCTAAAAGAAGAATTGCTGGGTCATACGGTGAGTCTACGTTTAACCTCTTCTTGAAGAACCGCCGTACAGTTTTCCATAGCCACTCCGCCATTTTACATTCCTATCAGCAATACACACCAAGCTTCCAGTCTCTCTACATCCTGGTCAACACTATTTTCCAGGTGTTGTTGTTATTGTTATCATCATCATCATCATCGAGTGTGGCCCCATTTTAACTTAACTAATCACATTGGCAAAGATCCTATTTCCAAAGAAAGTCACATTCTGAGGTTCCAAGTAGACATGGAATTTGGAGGGATGCTATTTAACCCAGTGTTAGGTCGGCGGCCCTGGGAATGCAAGAGGAACAATAAAAATGGCCTCCGGGCCGTCATCTTCCAGGCCACCCTCTTCCTTTATCCATGACTCTCCCACCGGAAGGACGTATGCCAAGGATAAGTCACCATAAGTAAACCTTTGCAGGAAACAGAAACATCAGGACTCCCCCTACCTTCCAATCACCAAAGACCTTACCTTATATGGCTGTGAACCTATGCCCTGTCTTAACCCAAATAAAAGACCCACTTGACCCCCTCCCGGGGGCAACTTCCCTGACTCAGGACTCTCCCCTCCTGAGTCATGGAACCTCGCCCGAGGGTGCCTTTAATAAACCTTGCCTTGTGCCTGTCTGCCTGGTGTGTATCTCGCCTGTGAAACCTTACACCCAGTACATCATCTGACTCCAGAGCCCCCACCCGTGACCCCCCCAATACCACATTAATAATGTAGTTCGTCCTCATAACCCTCCAATGAGCTCGGTATTCTCATACCCATTTTACTGAGAAGCTGATCAGAGTGCTGAGTGATGAGGCAATTCGCCCCAGATCATAAATACAGGACAGTTGCCTTTGAAAAGGTTTCTCTTGGGGCATGTGGGTAGCACAGTTGTTTGAACATCCTACTCTTGATTTTGGCTCAGGTACTGATCTCAGGATTGTGGGATCAAGCCCTGTGTTGGGCTCCACACTCAGCTCAGAGTCGGCTTAAGATTCTCTTTCCCTCTCCTGCTCCTTCCCCTGCACATGCTCGCAAGCATGCCTCTCTCTCTCTCTCTATCTCTCTCTCTCTCTCGCTCTCTCTCCCTCTCTACAGTAAATAACTACATTTCTTTAAGGGGGGGCGGTTTCTTTCTTTTTGCCTCATCCTACTGACTTCCTCATACCCTGCCTAAAAACTGCAGCAACCCCTCATTGCTCAAATAATACCTGCTCACTAATGCCTTCACGAAACCCTCCCTGGTGTAGGCTAGAAACCCCTACTAGACGCTTTCCTAATAACCTCTGTACTTTGTGTCATTGCATTTAGTACATACCAGTATGATTTTATTTTATTTGTGTCTCTATTCCCCTAATTTCAGAGCAGTTTGCCTTATTGTTATTATTTGACAAAGAAAAGGAGTGGAATTTTGAGTCCCTTCAAAATTGGAATAGCGTTTCCCAGGTTTTATTTTAATTTTTATTTAAACATACCACCGTCTGGCATCTGACCAAAGAAAAACCTAGGAAATTTACCCAAGCAATCAGTCCATTTTCCTGTGCAATCCAGCATTCTATCTATGGTTTAGAACCTGCTTCTTGATTGTTAGCTTGTTCCACGTATTCTTCAACTGATGGCTTTGTAACGCTAATCTTCTGATTCAGTGCCTTTACAATACACCCAGGTAATGTTTAACCCTCTAGGTTATGAGATCTGTAATAAACTTAGATGAAATTTTTTTTTAAGAAATTATCTTCTCAGCAGCACCCACCTTCTTATGCACACGCTGAGTGAAGGGCGAGAACGCAGTGGTACGATTTCTAATCTCAGAGATCCAACAGAATGAATGAGCCACCCTCTTGGTTGTACAGCATACTCGAGCTGCCTCCAAATGTACTTATTAGTAGTACAATAAATAAGAGTTACCTTCTCTCCCTCCTTTATTATCTAGCATACTGCTTAAATGCCTATTAAATTCTATAATTTACTTCACCTTTATAGGATTCTAAGAATTAGCCAAACACCCCAGCAAAGTTGAGGCAACTCTCAAAGCCCTTAATCAGTCCATGAGTAATGAAGGTATTAGAGGCATGCGTGGATACAGAGCAACTCAAATGTGCTCATAACAACAGAACCTTCATCACACAAAGCAGAACCAGGAACGACTAGACAAAACCTGTGAGTTCTGTTGCTAACGTCCTATAAAGGTGCTTTATTAACTAAAACAAAGCCATTGTGATTGTAGCCCTTTAAGTGCTACATTAAATCTCCTTCACCTAAAGGAATCAAGCCCAAAATTAGTGTGGCTCTGCTCTCAGCTCCCCCTTCCCATTGTACAGCCCACTCCTAGGGTCTCCTAAACACCACACGAAGTTCTGCGTCTATAAGTGTCCTACTTTGCCAGACTCATGACTTCCTCTTTATCCTTCAAGACCTAGCTCAGAATTATAATCCCCCTAGGAACACCAGCTACCTAGTTCTCCCTTTCTAGAGAGTTACTCTGTGTTTACCCCATATTTCTACCGTGATTTTTAATCTCATTCTCTAATCCCTTAATTGAGAATTGAAGGGCAGGAAGTCTGTTGTAGTCATCGTATTGCCTCATGCTGGCCCCCTAGTAGCTGCTTGACAAATGTTTATCAGTTTACGAATTGTTCATTTGAATGCCTCCTGTGTTCTTGAGTTCATTTTGCCCACGTGAAAGCTATCTTTAAACATAGCTCTGGGGACTTACAAATTTGTAAGCCAAATTTTTCACATTCTCAAGTCTTCTCAAATCTCATAGAAATGCCGGCTATTTTAGAGGAAGTAACCTCATATTTAATCCCCTTGTCAGGGAAGATATGACTGGGTCTCTGTGCTTTTGCAAAAAGCAAGAACTGCACTTATCTCTCTGGCTTATCTTGCTACCCAACCATTCACCTGTCATTCCCCCAGGCCACCCACCTTTGTCCTTGGTGTTTGCTCTTGAGGGGCTTAAAGGAAACTGCTCCACAGAAAGAAAAAAAAAAAAAGATACCAAAACAACAAAGACCTTGATGTTCTGGGTGATGTTCAACTCTCCGAACTATACTGGGAGAATCTCCAGAAGATGGAAACATCAGTGGGAAAATAAACATGGCACCTTAGTAAGGCACCATGGGGACAAAAGTAAGGTTAAGACACAATTCTAGATTCAAGGAGTGGTGGGAGCCTCTCATAGAGGCATTTTAGGTATTTATGCTGATAGACTGGCCTGGAGGATAAGACTGGCTTCGATTCCTTCTGGCTCCCTCCCCACCAGCAGCAGATTGTCATAGGAACCAAGATGTAGTACTCACTAAAGACTTGCTATTAAAATGGAAGTAGTAAGTCTCCAAACTATGCTTTTTTGGGGTGGGAGAGATAAAAACAAGAATGGGCAAGAGAAGCAAATGGTACAGAAGGAAAAACTTAACTCAAGAAAACTGAATAGCGGAACATGCAAAAAGGCACTTCACATGTTTTTGGTCGCGGTGGTATATGGTTAAAACTACACGCCAGCCTCCGGACTACTCCTGGCAAATAACTAGATTGTGACATGAACATTAAATTTTCTCTTAAGTGGAGATGAATATCTTGGGGGAGGGGCAGGGCAGGGGAAAAGGGTGGAGAGAATCCATGTGCAGATCTCGGCATGGTTCTGAGAAATGGGAGAAAGCAGAGCCACAGACCTGGAAGAAAGGAGAGGGAGAATGGGTGACAGAAGGGACAGAGATTTGGGAAGCAATGGGTGGATGATTTCTGGTTTCCAAGTGACAGAATGGGTTTCTTATAAAATGGATTCCTTGTGTGTGAGAAGGGGAAAATGGGATCTGACTATCTTGCCCAAGTGCCTGGGTCAGTCTCTGACTCAAAGCCATGAGAAGGAGGATCTGAACTACTGGGCTAACTCCCCTCATATGCAATATGGCGACTGGAAATCCTAAGGTCCAAGGGCTAATACATGAACAGTTACCCCCAAACTTCCCAAAATGAAGGAAAAGAAGTTCTAGTAGACACTTACTTTGGGAATCCTTTCCCTAAAACCCAAAAGTCCTTTGATCTCACCTGGTGCCCACCCCACCCCCCAACAGGGAGAAGTAACACATCACATTGAATTTAGCACAGAACCAGGATGTGAAAAAGACCAGGCTCACACCTCCCAGAACAGGTTTGTGTGACCTTGGGCAAATATCCAAGTTTTAGCCAGTCCCCACTTGACCCAAAATAAATAAATAAATAAAGAGAGGAAAAGAGTAGGACCTAGCGGAGGGAGGATGAATTAATGACCTTTGAACCCCTCGGAAATGCAAAGTGCTATTTAAATGCAAAATAAACTGCTGGAGAACAGGTTCTCTTTGGCTTCAGGGAGAAGGACTGTCAACTGCAAGAGCCATTAAAAATCACAGGCTGTAAAGGGGGGGTGGGCAGTAAGGTTGGCTTTGTTCGGCTTTGCCGAGCAGAATCTTAAAACCTTGCCCAAAATTTGCTGCTTATCCCAGTTCAAGAATGATCAGACAAACACAGTTCATCCATGACCAGGAAAGCCCAGGCAACTCCATAGGAGAAGTAAGAGTGGACTGACCCTCAGGCCCACCACAGTCCCCCTCCCTTGGGCACCACCCCCATCCCCGGCCCACAGGAGGCCCCAGAAACTCCTTGAGTGTGACATCATTCCAACCCAACAGCCCAGTAAAGGGAGTCTCATTAGCATCCTCTCGGAGGAGTCGTCTAAGATGTGGTCCAGTTCAGTGGCTTGGCCAACATCACACAGCTCGTGCAGGGCAGATGCCTGTATAACGGAAGGAGGTCTGGCCCCATTCAACTGCCTTTCCATGACGGTGACAACCTTGTGTCCCTACCCAATTCCTATCCCCACTAATCCACTCTGGTCACCTCAAAACGCCAATACAACATATGGCCGTTGGGTTATGGAGCCCTTGGCGCAAACTCCTGCCAAGAAAGCACAAGAGACAGTCAACTCCTTTCATTTACTTCCCTGTTTCCTTCTGGGACTCCTGTGTTTGTCTGAAAGACTCTTACTACAGTGCACGGATGGGGGGCAACGGGAGTGTGGTTAAACATTTTGTGCTCTGGAATGTCATCCATAACTTCTAATTCTGTGGCTAGTGAATTGAAAATGAGAAGATACAGACATACATATATTCCTGAAGCGGTCTGAAATGTTAGTGGGGTGTGGCTGAGCTCCTCCAATCCACTGGAGAGAAGGGAATTTGCAAACTAGGGATAAAATTCAAAATGGGTTGGATGGGTCCTCCAGGCTGCCCCTGGGGACTTCTAAGGGCTTTCTACCTCTATAATCCTAAATTTAGGCAGATTAGAACTTTGAAAATTCTATTATTGCACAGGATTGCAGTCCCTGTGTCTTCGGTAGCGCGTGTCCCTCCACGAGCTAGTGAGGGGAGTAGGGTTAGCAATCTAGAGGAGGAATCTGCAGGAGCCAGAGTTATATTGAAATGTCAGTGTCAAGTATTTTTTTAGAGACAGAGGAAGCATCTGTGGGAGTTACTTGGAAAATAGAGCCGTTTGTCCGTTACCTGGGAAGGGAATAATATAAAAGGATTAGGTGACCTAAAAACAGCTGGGCCAGTTGAGGGCAGATGGCAGAGGGCTTCACAAGGCTTGGGGAGGGCAGTAAAAAGCTAAACGAGGACAGACAAAACCCAGAAGGTGGGAGGGGATAGTTTGGAGCCACGTGGCCCCAGAGAGGAACAGAAGAGCAAGCTGAATCCCAAACTGCAGGTCTGGAATTCAGTGGCTGCTCCAGTGACAAAGGAAAAAACACAGAAGGAAGAAGCAATCTTAGACCACATGACAAATAGGGTACCATCTCCGTAATGGGCTGAGAGAGAAATAGGGAACAGAGCTGATAATGGAAAGAGAAATACTAGATAAAAGCTCTCATTTATGAACGCGGACCCTGGGCTGGACACCATGCTGGGGGCTTTACCTGTCAGGCCATTAGGCTTGCAGAACAGCCTTGCTAGGGAGGTACTCATGCAGCCGTTTCTTAGCCAAGTAAGCTGAGATGAGGAGAAGAGGCTGACTTCCCAAGAACAAAAAGTAGCCTGAAATAGGAGCCAGTGAGTAAAGCACGGGAACAAGGAGGAAAGAATGTCAAGAGAGAAGGAAAGGACACAGAAGCCATGACCCAACCTCAGTGAGGACAGAAGGGGCCAGAGAGACCCAGATGCCAGGACATGAAGACAAGAGAAGTGCTTGTTGGGGGGAATGCTTCCAAAACAGAGCCGAGCAGCCCGAGCACTCTGATCCCATATGGATGGTGGTCTCAAGTGTGAAAAGCTGTCATGAAATGAGCTCAACCTGAAATGAAGCTTAATTATTCTACAGAACCGTGGACATGTTCCAGCCCAGAGCAAGTGAGGTTGGTCGTCAAATGATTGACCTGGGTAAAAATGACTAGAGAAAACCCAGGAAATAAGAGAAGGGTCAAGGAGAAAAGGCAGAAGCTATTTGGTTTTTGTTTTTTGAATTGAATAAAATTTCCAATTACTCTTTTTTTCTAAAATAGTCTTGGGAGGTTCATAATGAGGAGGGGACGTAAGCCACCCCAAGAAGTGAACCCCAGAATAACGATACCGTGGGGCTGCTGCATGGCACCATTCCAAGGGGACACTTACAGGGAGGAGCCATCACGACCTCACCTGGGGCCAACTATGGCATGTTGTTAAAAGTCATGGAATCTAGGGGCACCTGGGTGGCTCAGTGGGTTAAAGCCTCTGCCTTCGGCTCAGGTCATGATCCCACGGTCCTGGGATGGAGCCCCACATTGGGCTCTCTGCTCAGCAGGGAACCTGCTTCCTCCTCTCTCTCTCTGCCTGCCTCTCTGCCTACTTGTGATCTCTGTCTGTCAGATAAATAAATAAAGTCTTAAAAAAAAAAAGATAACTCATGGATTTTTTTAAAAAATCAAAAAAGAAATTGAAAGATATTATTTTTTAAATAATATAAATAAATAAATAAATAAAAAGTCAGAATCTAGAAGTTTAGAGATTGATTCCGTGCATTGGAGATTCAGTACTTCTACTTACTAGTTGTGTGGTCCTGAGCAGCTTACTTCATTTCTACAAACATCAACTTGATTATCTGTAACATTTATCCATTGCTGGGTCATGAATTATCCTAAAACTGAGTAGCTTCAACCAACTCTAGATATTTATTAGTTCTCAGAGTTTCTCTGGGTCAGAAATTAGGCAGCTGGGTGGTTCTGGCTCAGGGCTGTCCATGGGGCTGCAGAGAGACGTTAGCTGGAGCTGCAGTCATCTGAAGGCTTGATTGGGGTGGGAGGAGTGAGGGACCACATCCAGGATGGCTGACCCCAGCTGCTGGGGTGGGGAGTTCAGTTGCCCTATACATGGGCTACTTCATGGGCCTATGTGAGGTCCTCACAACATGGCAACTGGCTTCCCCTGGAGCAAGTGATCTAAGAGAAAGCCACACAGAGGCTATAATCTTTTAATGACTCAGTCTCAGAGACCACGTATCATAACTTCCACCATGTCCTGTTTGTTAGAAGGGAGTCGGTAAGTCCGACCAACATTGAAGAGGACAGTAATCAGTACTATCTTCTGAAGGAAAGAGTGACAAAGAATTTGCAGACATATTTTAAAACGACCACAGGAGAACACCTTCTTTCATGATACACACGTGACTGTGAACACACTGTGTGACAAACACCATGGTAAGACTGGAGGTGCCTACTGGGTATTTACCCTAAGATACAAATGTAGTGATCCGAAGGGACATGTGCACCCAAATGTTTATAGCAGCAATGTCCACAACAGCCAAACTATGGCAAGAACCTAGATGTCCATCAACAGATGAATGGATAAAGAAGATGTGGTACATATATACAATGGAATACTATGCAGTCATCAAAAGAAATGAAATCTTGCCATTTGCAATGACGTGGATGGAACTAGAGGGTATTATGCTTAGCAAATAAGTCAATCAGAGAAAGACAATTATCATATGATCTCCCTGATACGAGGAAGTGGAGATGCAATGCGGGGGTTGGGGGGTAGGAAAAGAATAAATGAAACAAAATGGGATCAGGAGGAAGACAACCATAGGAGACTCTTAATCTCACAAAACAAACTGAGGGTTGCTGGGGGGAGGGGGGTAGGGAGAGGGTGTTGGGGTTATAGACATTGGGGAAGGTATGTGCTATGGTGAATGCTGTGAAGTGTGTAAACCTGGCAATTCGCAGACCTATACCCCTGGGGCTAATAATACATTATATGTTAATTTTTTAAAAAATTAAAAAAAAAAAAAAAGACCAGAGTTGCCACAAAGGATAATAATTATTCCTGTCCCCAAGGACCATACAGGTCATTAGAATAACTACTATTCTCTCTCTCCCTCTCTTTCTCTCTCTCCCTCTCAAATAAATAAATAAAAAAAATTTTTTTAAGGTGGGGGCGCCCTGGTGACTCATGATTTCAGCTCAGGTCATGATCTCAGGGACACAGAATCAAGTTCCCACAATGGGCTCTGCACTCAGCAGGGAGTCTGCTAGAGATTCTCCCTCTCCCTCTCCCTTTCCTTCTGTCCATCCCCTTGCTTGCTCTCTTACTGTCTCTTTCTCAAATAAATAAATAAATCTTCTTCTTCTTCTTCTCCTTCTTCTTCTTCTTCTTCTTCTTCTTCTTCTTTAAGAAAGGGGGCTAATATCAAAAAAACAGAAATAACGGTGTTGGTGAGGATATGAAGAAACTGGAACCTTTGTACACTGTTTTGGGGAAAGTAAAATGGCGCAGCTGCTATAGAAAACAGTATAGAGAGTCCTCAAAAAATTAAATGAAGAATTGCCATATGACCCAGCAATCCCACTGCTAGATATGATCCAAAAGAATTGAAAGCAGGCTCTTGGAATACCTGGGTGCCTCAGTAGGTTAAGTATCTGCCTTCACTCAGGTCATGGGATGGTGCCCCACATCAGGCTCCCTGCTCAGCGGTGAGTCTGCTTCTTCCTCTCCCTCTGCCCCTCCCCCTCGCTCATCAATATCAATTGAGATATTGCTGAGTTGGCACATTGGTTAAAATGATAGGGGTGCTCGGGTGGCTCAGTAGGTTAAGCATCTGACTCTTGAACTCAGGGTTGTGAGTTCAAGCTACAGGTTGAATTCCATGTTGGGCTCCATGCTGGGGGTGGACCTTGTTGAAGAAGAAGAAGGAGAAGAAGAAAGAGAAAAAGAAATGGTTCATATGATAAATATTATATTATGTGTTTTGTTTTTTACCATAATTGAAACAAAAAGAGTTGAGTATGAAGCAGTGGAGCACTGGTTACTGTGGGACCACTTAGGCCACTCTACAGTAGGAATATTTTTTTCCTAGAATAGGTGCCTTTCTCGCAGAGCCCTAGAGAACATTTGGGAGTGTGTAAGCAGAAGTGCGGCTTTTCAACAGGGTCAAGCAATGTTCTCCAAACAGGACTGTGACTCATCAATGAGTCATGAAATCAACTTAGTGGGTCCTGACCAGCATTTTTACTTAAATGGAATAGAATAGATCAGAGTGAATTGCACACAATAAGGATCTTTCCGCAGAGCATTTTGTTCATTTTACGTGTGTATCTATGTATATCCGTGAAGTAAGTACCGAGTTATGACGTAAAATATATTTCTTACCGTGGGTGGACTTAAAAACACTGGAGACATGACTGGGTTCCAGTTTAAGATGCAAAGAAGGAATCTCAAGAGATAAGGGTGCGAACAGGCATTGGTGAGGAATGGTGAGGACAGAATTTACTCTGCAGTGACAAATGACCCCCAGATCTCAGTGGCTTATAACAGGTGTCGATTTCTTCCTAAAGTGACCTGGGCATTGAGAACCAGAGGGAGCTCTGTTTATTTTGTATTCACTCCGCAAACTAGTAGATGGTAGAATCAACCTCCATCCAGAACATTATTGGTCTCAAGAGGGATGGAAAATGGACCATGCCCTGGCTAATAAACTTCTGCCTGGATTTGCCACAGCTGCTCATATTTCATGGGCCACAGCACGTCATGTGGCTGAGCTTGCCACCATGGGGCAGGAGAAGTATAATCTTTCCCCCAGGAAGGGGCCATCAACTGAGGAGAATGACACAGTCTGCCCCAAGAGGTAGGAAGTCGGGGAGAACACAATGAAGACACGTCTTGTAAGTGACATCAAGGTGTTCGGGCTTTACCCGGAAGATAATGACAATTCATTGAAAAGCTTTAGGAAAGGTGACCAGATTGGTCCTTGGGCGAAGTCCCTCTGTCAGCACTGTGGTGAGTGGACGGCAAGGAGGTGTGGGTCAGGGCAGGGAACCAGTGAGGTTGGGTTATTCAGCCAAACCTACTGTCTTGTTAAAAAGACAAAAGGATAGCTCGCTCTTTCCTTCCCAGGAGGATAAACATCAGAACCCCATCTCAGAAATTATAGACCAAAACACACAACATAAGAAAGAAAATTTGATGCCTCCGTTCATCAGTAGCAAAAATAGCATTCCCCTTTGCAAAATGAAATGTTCAGGCACTGAACAATGATACAATCACAACTGTGCATTTTATACACGATTTTATATAATATACAATATATTTCACATTTTTAGATATTATATATATTTACACACACACATGTATGTATATAAATTTTGAAGTTTGATGGAAAGGTGATGTTGATGCTTTATTCTTGGGGTTTTTTTTCTTTCAAATGGAAGAAGCTCAAGTTGGTTTAAATTCTGATAGAAATGACATGCTAGAAAGGGAAACATTGGAGACAGGGCAAAGAACAGACAACTGACAGAGCAAAGCCTGAGTGAATGGGCAGGGGAGAGTCTCTGGAGGGCAGAAGAGCCGGCCTCACATGGGAGTGGGACTTAGACGGCAACAAGAGGCAGGGCAAGCTGTGTTGGGAGGAGCACTTAAATTGGGTGGCAGGGGTTGGGGGCACATGCTCTGAGAAGTGGGAAGCAGGGCATCTTCTGAGAATAAGGGGTGCATAACTTGGGAGAAGCACCCTAGAGAATCGAGGATGGGTTCTGGTCGGCCCCGAGGGCTCAGTCGGAGACCCAAACCCGGGAGGCACTCAGCGGTGGGCAGTGTGTCACCTGAGCCCAGAGGGCCTAGTGTCCTTCTCTCTCCTCCTTTGTTCTGCCCATCTCCAGCCAAGGAACTAATCTAATGAGTCTATACAATAGGAGAGGAGGAAGAGAGTTGCTGTTGGAAAGAAAAGAGGAATGCTAACTTTAATCTGGACCAGGTGATGATGGAGGAAGGGACCGAAATGCCAAGCTAAGAAGCACAGTGTCCCACAGCAAAGGGCTACAGGAAAGCAGCCCAGAAGGGCTGCCACAGATCAGGGAGCAGAGAGTCCTTTGGTGTTTAGAGGAAAGTGCAGACCAAGAGCTTTGGGATCAGATGGCTGGCTTCCCAAGTGACAAACACAAAACAAGACCCCATTCCGCAAACACTGAGTACCTTGCCATGTGTGAGACCCTGTCATAGGTGCTGGAGACACAGCAATGAATGAAGGACCGGGTCCTTCGGATGCGTATATTCTAGTGGGAGGGCAGGCACTATACAAATAAAGAGACATGGGGGGGATGGTGATGGTGGGAGGTGCCGTAAAGAAAAAATAAGCAGAGGAAGGGGGGATGGGCTTGTGGGAGCAAGAAGGGGGGCCTTTTAATAAAGATGATCTAGGAAGACCTCATCGACAAGAGGACCCAGATTTCCAGATGTCATTCTATGTGTGCTCTTATTTTTAAATTTTTATATAACCACAGCCCTTTATTGCGTGCCTTTTTTTTTTTTTTTTTTTTAGCTGTTGGAGCAGAATGTGCAGAACAGCAGTTAGAGTGTGGATTTTGACAGCGGTCTGCTCACTTGTGAGACACAGCTCCGCCTCCTCCTTCCTGTGTGGCCCTGGGCAAGGCCTACAATGTCTCTAGCCCTCAGCTTTCTCTGTCTGCAAAGAGGGTATAATCATCAATTCCTTACAAGGTTGTCATGAAGAGAAAATGAGATCGTGTGTGCAAAGGGCCTGACTTGCTGGACACCTGCAGGAAGAGGAGTGGCCAGATGAAGATGCATTAAGTGCTGGCTCTTACTAGGAGCCTGTTCTGTTTCTTTACATTTCAGAGATGGGTACTCCCAGGCACAGCCGCCCAGGAGGCCCACTAGGCACTCCTTGACCTGCCTCTCCTCACCCACGCTTTCCCTTTGCTCCTCCTTGTAATCCTGGTGATCTGTGAAGACTCATCGAATATCAGATGCAACTTTTACCAAATTTCCACACCTCTGATATCACCATGCATCTTGGGGTTGATGGCACTAACAATTTTGACTCTTTCCTTTCATAGTGCTATCTATTAAAAAAAAAAAAAAAGATGCATCCTATAAATCAGAAGGGCTTAGACAGAACAAGGAAAATGATTCAGAATAAAACCACAGCCAACTAGTGCCCCTATGGTTCTAATGGTGACATAGACACAGGTCGTTTTAATGATCAAAACCAGAGGAACATGTCAGAATGAAGAAGGAAAGGCAATGGATCCTGAATCTATGATATCCTCTGAGGTTTTTTTATTTTGTTTTGTTTTGTTTTTGTTTTTGTTTTTGTTTTTTGCTAGAGGTTAAACACAATATGCACAATAATGAAAAGTCCAAGCAGTGCCAAGGACTTGGAGAAAGTTCCATTGGTAAGACATACCACCATGGCAGAAACCTGGGCTTTTATTTTACCCCCTCCTGATTTTTAATTTTAAAAACTTTTGAACCTACAGAAAAGCTCCAAAAATGGTATAATAAACACCCACATAAAGGTGCCTGGGTGGCTCAGTCGGTTAAGCATCTGCCTTCGGCTCAGATCATGATCTCAGGGTCCTGGGATCAAGCTCTGCATCGGGCTCTCTGCTCAGCAGGGAGCCTGCTTCCCCCTCTCTCTCTGCCTGCCTCTCTGCCTACTTGTGATCTCTCTCTGTCAAATAAATAAATAAAATCTTTTAAAAAAACCCCACATCATTCTCATTCAGATACACCAATTGTTACCAATTGCATATTTGCTTTCTCTCCCTCTCTATCCAATTAAGTAATTTTAGCTGTTATTTATTTTAAACTGTTATCTCTTTACTTACAGCTGAGTCATTTAAGAGTTTCTTGCAGACATCATAACACTTCGTTCACAAAAACTTCAGCCCTCCTGAGAATGAGGACAACCTGTCACATAACTATATGGCAATTATCACGCCAGGAAAGTGAACACAAACCCAATACTCCAGCATAACATACAGCCACATTTAAATCTCCCCAGGTGTCCCAGGAACAGCCCTTCTAGTTGGACCAGTGCTATTTCCTTAGGCCATTCCCAAGCTTGTGTGTGTGGGGGGGGGGGGGGGTTTGTCTATGACTCAAACAAATTAATGTTCCCCTATCAACTAATTCATTAGATGGGAAAAAAGAAATTCACACACCCATAGAAATGAGGAAAAGAAAAATGTTCATCATCATTAGCCATCAGGGAGATTTGAATCAAAACCACATTGATACCACTTTATGCCAGTTAGAATGGCCAAAATCAACAAGACAGTAAACAACGTGTGTTGGAGAGGATGTGGAAAAAGGGGAACTCTCTCACACTGTTGGTGGGAATGCAAGTTGGTGCAGCCACTTTGAAGAACAGTGTGGAGATTCCTTAAGAAATTAAAAATAGAGCTTCTCTATGACCCTGCAATAGCACTACTGGGTATTTACCCCAAAGATACAGATGTAGTGAAAAGAAGGGCCATCTGTACCCCAATGTTCATAGCAGCAATGGCCACAGTGGCCAAACTGTGGAAAGAACCAAGATGCCCTTCAACAGACGAATGGATAAAGAAGATGTGGTCCATATATACTATAGAGTGTTATGCTTCCGTCAGAAAGGATGAATACCCAACTTCTGTATCCACATGGACAGGACTGGAGGAGATTATGCTGAGTGAAATAAATCAAGCAGAGAGAGTCAATTGTCATATGGTTTCACTTGTGGAGCACAAGGAATAATAAGGAGGATATTGGGAGATGGAGAGGAGAAGGGAGTTGGAGGAAATTAGAGGGGGAGACGAAGCATGAGAGACTGTGAACTCTGAGAAACAAACTGAGGGTTTTGGAGGGGAGGGAGGTGGGGGGTAGGTGAGCCTGGTGGTGGGTATTTAGGAGGGCATGTACTGCATGGAGCACTGGGTGTGGTGCATAAACAATGAATTTTGAAACACTGAAAAAATTTTAAAAATTAAATTTTAAATTTAAATTGAATTTAAATTTAATTAAATTTAAGAAAAAAATGAGAAAAAGGAAACAATGATTTTTTAGGACTAATATAATTTGTCAAGATACACATAATACTAATGCATCAATTTTTAACAGCCATAGATCTAGATGTATCTACTCCATAGGGACCCATGTTCAGCTTTACCAACTGGAACAAGATCCACACTCTAAGAAGGGGGCAGCGATACCTTTAGATTTCTTTTGGCTCTGAATTCGTGATCTGTGATTCTTCAGCAACATCAACACATTTAGACTCTGGGCTCCTTGGGGTTGTAAGCTCACGGATCATGTTGCAATCACGTTTTCATCCCCCAAATTATGACTGTGGCTGGCACAGAGTAGGGACTCAATAAACCACTGCAGCTTTTAACTGCACGGTGAAGTACAAGAAGACACATAGAGAGACTAGGGATACACAGTCAGTGAGATTGTGTGCCCTGCACGCCTCTGTGCCTTCTCCGAAATAGAAACCTTGCACAAGGCAGCAGGTGGTAAAGGCTAGGGCAGGCTAGAAACTGTTCTAAGAAAAATAGCCCACTCAGTTTTCTTTTGGGCTTGAGGGAAACCCTCACTCTTGGGCCTGTCTAGCGAGGTAAGTGAAAAAGTAAAATGCCTTCTCTCGACGTGAGATGAATGCCTTTCTCTATAAAGTCTCCCCAACCCTCCTTGGGTCAGGGTCTGCCTGTAATCAAATGTGACTGCTTACTGATTAAGGGAAAACGAAGGAAGAAGCAAAGGGGATTTTGTGAAAGGAACTTCAGTCTTGTATCAGCTTGTCCTGTGAAGGACCGCCGTCTGTCAATACATAGAAATAAATCAGAAATATAGGAATCCAGTACCCCAAGCTACCAAAAATATGCCAGTGTGAACATGGATATGTAAGAAACTTATTGTTTGACCCAAACAAACACGTTCTCCTAAAATGATGTGAATTGGGGCACCTGGGTGGCTCAGTCGGTTAAACGTCTGCCTTCAGCTCAGGTCATGATCCCAAGGTCCTGGGATTGAGCTCCGCATCAGGCTCCCTGCTCAGCAGGAAGCGTGCTTCTTCTCCCTCTCCCACTCCCCCTGTTTATGTTCCCTCTCTCTCTCTGTTTCTCTCTCCATTAAATAAATAAAATCTTAAAAAAAAAAAAAAAAGATTACCAATCCTGCTTCAGCCAAGGGGCCTCCCATCCCTCCCATTCAATCTACATTTCACTGTGGATTTCCATAAAAATTTTAACTTAAAAAAAAAAAATTTTTTTTACTATCTTGCTTTGAGAAAGGGGGTCAGAAGAATTGATCTAGTTCAATTCTTTTGTTTTTGCATTCTGCTGAGATAGGAATGTTCCCAAGGAGAGTGTGACATGCGGTCTCAGCTTTCACTGGCTTACTTTATTTCTGAAAGCCATTTTAAGGTGAAGGTGGAGAGTAACACCAGATTGCCTCCATTTCCCCAATTGGACCAGTCTTTGGAAGACTAGTGACGAGGAGGATCAGGAGAGGTGAGGGATGGAAACAGACAACCCATTTTCTCTCCTCTCTGTGAAGGACAATAACCCATTTGTTCATCTTGGATCTTATCTATCATTGTGTATATATTGCTGTATATATATCATCCATGCAACTAGGAAACCACCATGTGTGTCTTCAATCTTCTCTGAGTTTTCTCTAAGTCCTGGATTCTATAACTTTCTGTACCTGGAAAGGTCAACCTTGTACCCATGTCCAAAAATTGGGGGAAAAAATCTGACCAGACAGGCCTAATCCCACATCTGGGAAACTTTTTTTCTGGTTCCAGGTAAGCTGCCCATCTGAAAAATCTTTGGGTCCAACAGAAGCACAGTGAAAACCGTTGCTAAAAGGCTAACACATGAGAGGGTCCTAGAAGCAAAGTCTCTCTTCTAAACCAAAGTACCCGGTTACTTGCAAAGGCAACTGGTTAGAGGACAGTCTCTCCAGCTGGAAAACCCATGCAAGTCGTGGGGTTCCTCAAAAGCTCAATGTCCTCCTCCACATAATGAAGGTAATAACTATTAATTTCATAAGGTTGTCGTAAGAAGCAAAGGAGGTGTCTGAAGTCTAGCACCATGCCTGACTCATACTGTGATGAGTTGAACTGTGTCCTTCCCAAAACACGTAGGCTGAAGTCCTAGTCCCTGGTGCCTCAGAATGTCACCCCATTTGGAAATGGGGTCTTTCCAAATGGAATTAGTTAAAACAAGGTCATACTAGAGTAGGGTGGACCCTAAATCCTTAATATGACTGGTGTCCTTATAAAGAGTAGAGAGAAACACACAGAGGGAGGACAGCCAGGTGATAACACAGGCAGAGTAGGAAATGCTGAGACTGTCAGTCAAGGAGCCCCAGGGACTGCCAGCAAACCATCAGGAGCTAGGAAGAGGGAGCACAACCCCACCAGCACTTTTCCAGACCAGAACTATGAGAAACTACATTTCTGTTATTTTAAGCCACCTGGTTTGTGGTATTTTGTTATGGAAGACTTAGGGAAGCTAATACACATAGCAAGCATTTGATAAATATCCATGTTGTTATTGTAATCCTTTGTTTAAAAATATATGTATATAGGGGAACCTGGGTGGCTTAGTTGGTTAAGTATCTGATTCTTGATCTCAACTCAGGTCTTTATCTCAGGGTTTGAGTTCAAGCTCTGCACTGGGTTCCATGCTGGGCATGAAACCTACTCCAAAAAAAATACACACACACACACACACACACACACACACACACACACACACATATATATATACACACACACATACATATATATATGAAAAACTATATATAATATATATTCTATATTTATATTTAATTTTATTAATTTGTAAAATTGCAAATATAAATGCTTATATATAAAAATATATACTTATATGTATATACACGCACACATATATATGTATAGATTCAATGCAATCCCTATCAAAACCCTGGTGACAGATTTTTGCAAAAGTAGGGAAAAAAAACTTAAAATTGCTATGGAATCAAGGGACTTTGAACTACAAAACCAATGCTGAAAAAGAATAAAGTTAGAGGCCTCACACTTCCTAACTGTCAAACATATTACAAAGCTAGAGTAATAAAATAGCATGGCACTGGCCTAGACAACACACAGATCAATAGAGGAAAACAGTCAGACCTCAAGGATATGGATAAATGATTTTCAAGAAGAGAGCCAAGACCACCCAATGGGGAAAGGTTAGTTTCTTCAACAAGTGATGTTGGAAAAACTGGATATTCACATACAAAAGAATGAAGTTGGATTCTTGCCTCACACCATATACAAAAATTAGCTCAAAATGGATTAAAGATTTAAACATTAAGTATTATACGTAAAACCATGAAACAGCTAAAAGAAAACAAAGGGGAAAGCTTTGTGACATTGGATTTGGCTATTTCTTAGATACGACTCCAGAAGCACAGGCAGCAAAAGCAAAAAATGGACAGATAGGACTGTTTCAAATTGAAAAAGTTTTACACATCAAAGGAAACAGTCAATAGAGTGAAAAGGCAGCCTACCTAATGGGAGAAAATAATTGCAAATCACGTGTCTGATATGGGGTTAATAGCCAGAATATGTAAAGAAATCTTGCAATTTAACAACAACAAAAAAGCCCAAGTAACTCATTTTTAAATGGGCAAAGGGCTTGAATTGACATTTCTCTAAGAAGAGATGCAGGTGGCCAGCGAGCACATGGAAAGATGCTCAGTATCACTAGTCATCAGAGAAATGCAAATGGAAACCACAACAAGACATCACCTCACATCTCATGATGATGGCTACCAGCTAAAAAACAAAATCGCAAGTGTTAGTGAGGATGCAGGGGAAATAGAAAGAACCCTCCTGCACTGCCGGTAGAAATACACAATGCATAAAACGTAACCACTATGGAAAACAGTATGGAGGTTCCTCCAAAAACTAACAATAGGATTACTGGGGGCTCCTGGGTGGCTCAGTCAGTTGATCGGCCAATTCCTGATTTTAGCTCAGGTCAGGATCTCAGGGTCTTGGGATTGAACCCGTGTCAGTTTCCTCACTGACGGGGCATCTGCTTAGGATTCTCTTGCTCCCTCTCCATCTACCCCCGCTCATGCCCTCTTGCTCTCAAATAAATAAATAAATCTTTTAAAAATATAGGATTACCATATGATCCAGCAATCCCATTTCTGGGTATATATCCAGAAAGGTTGAAAGCAGAATCTCAAAAAGGTATTTGCACATCGATGTTCATTGCAGCATTATTCACAATAGTCAAGACTCAGAAACAATCCTAATGACTACTGAGGATGAATGGATAAAGAAAATGTGGTATATCCATACAATGGGATACTATTCCACCTTTATAAAGGAAGGAAATCCCATTACGTGCTATAACACAGAAGAGCTTTATGGACATTATGCTGAGTAAAATATGCCAACCGCAAAAGGACAAATACTGTATGATTTCATTTATATGAGTTATCTGGAGTAGTCATACTAATAGAAACGGAAAGCAGAACAGAGGTTGCCAGGGGCTGGGGGAGGGGGAAAAAGGGAGTTGTTCAATGAATATAAAGTTTCAGTTTTGCAAGATAAAAAGTCCTACAGATCACACAACAATGTAAATATAGTAGCATTACTGAACTATACACTTAAAAATGGTTTAGATGGTAATTACATTATGAGCTTTTTACCCCAATTAAATATATGTATGTGTGCACATATATATATGTGTGTGCATATATATCTATATATCTATATATCCATATATAGATATATATAGAACCCTACACCTACATTGTGTGAATCCACCATGATTCCTTAGCAATAGTCTAAATGAAACAATTTAAGGGGCTCCTGGGTGGCTCAGTGGGTTAAAGCCTCTGCCTTCGGCTCAGGCCATGATCCCAGGGTCCTGGGATCGAGCCCCGCATCGGGCTCTCTGCTCAGCAGGGACCTGCTTCCTCCTCTTTCTCTGCCTGCCTCTCTGCCTACTTGTGATCCCTGTCTGTCAAATAAATAATAAATTTAAAAAAAAAAAAATAAAAATAAAAAATAAATGAAACAGTTTAAGCAAAGATTACTGGAGGTTTGATGTTTAATTTTTTAACTCCACAAATGAGAATTTTAATAAATGATAACATTTAATGTCTAGTGCTATGCATTTGAAATGTAAAGGGGCACCTGGGTGGCTCAGTGGGTTAAAGCCTCTGCCTTTGGCTCAGATCATGATCTCAGGGTCCTGGGATTGAGCCCCGCATCAGGCTCTCTGCTTAGCAGGGAGCCTACTTCCCCCCTCTCTCTGCTTGTTTCTCTGCCTACTTGTGATCTCTCTGTCAAATAAATAAATAAATAAATAAATCTTTAAAAAAAAAAAAGAAATGTATAAACATTTTGTATAAACACGATTTATCAGATACTGGTAAAAAAGAATACTCTGTGAGAAACAATACATTCTGACCATGTTTTAATGATAATATTGGCTAATATACACTGGACGCTGACTCTGTTCAGGGTAGTATTCCTGTTTTTTATCCCACTGAATTCTCACACCAAGCCTATGATACAAGCATCACACGGGGGCACCGGGTATCATTGTGATTTGCACAAGGTCACTCAAGGAGCGGACCCAGGCTTTGAACTCAAGCCAACTGACACCAGCACGTACTCTTGGCGCCCCATACTCTGCTGCCTGGAATTATACCCTGTCCCTTGCTTCCTCTGTGCGCCTGTGTGATCGGTCTGTTGGGAGCCTGAGTGTAGAGTCACCATCCCCCAGACCAGGGGAGTTGAGGAGAACGATGAGCTCAAGTTAGCATGTCATCACGTGGTGTCATACTCCAGCAAATCCCACCTCTATTGCTGCCCCGTCTCCTGCTTCTGTCCTGGTAGTTCCCCAGGGTGGTCACCTGTGGGGCAGGCTGGCCTCCGTTCAGACCCTGGAGAAGGCACAGCCCCTCGGGTAAGGCACCTGACATACACTCATGTCTCCCGCTGCCTCAGAAGGAGAGGGACCACTGTGTACCAGTGGGTACATTTTCCTCTTTGGTTTGAACATTCCGTCTCATCCGTATGTAGCCCGTGTCTCATCACACAGGCAACTGAGTTCTGTCAACAGCAAGGTTCCAAAATGCCGTTCCTATTTGTGTCATCCTGTGAAAGAAGTTCCAGGGCTATGTTCCTGCGCACATCCCTACAAAAATCGCAATATGTGTATATACATATGTGTATACATGTATAAGTACAAGGTAACATGTTGTAAATAGAGACGTGGAACAGGCAATCGTGTGTTGAAAAACTGAGAAGTATGGCAGACAGAGCCTGGATTGTAGGGCCAGACTGCTCTCCGAGCTTCACCATTGGCTAGCGAGGGGAAGCTCAGGCAAAGTAATCTCTCTCTCTCTCTCTCTCTCTCACACACACACACACACACACACACACACCCCTCAAGTGTCCCTCCCTGACCGCAAGACAGTGGCAGTGAGGTTGCATGAATCCACAGTCAGGTCTGGAGCCTTCCATCTGTGCTGAACACTTTGCCCAAAGAAAGTGCCACCATTTTTCTGACCCCTCCCAAGATCTTAACCTGAGAGCACCTGACCGTTCTGTCCACCACAGTCCCTCCACGGAGCTCAGCAAAGGAGCCTGCCTTCCCTCCCTGCACCATGGCCCCGTCCCCTGCCCGGGGCTGAGAGCTCGCTGCAGGCAGACAGGAAAACCATCCCAGAGAATCGGGAGAGAGCTCCTGGAAGAGCAGCACCACGCAGCCTGCACAAGGGCCCCTTGGAGAAATGGGAAACTGTCAGGAAGGTGGATAGAATAAACCTGATTTCCCATTATTTTTTTCAAATAAATGGGGTCCAGTTTGCTTCAGCTATAATCCAGGCATAACATTTATATGAGAACATAAAATACTACAGAGCCGTAAGTAAAACAATATGTGTGTTCCTGAATAATAGTGATACCACTTGCCAGGAAAACTATATTTTGACCAAATAAAAGATGACCTAAATTTGACTCAGTGGGATGGGATTTACTACATGATTGCTTCTTGAAAATAAAGGGATAGAGATAGGGGGATTTCCTGAGGTTGGAAGGAACTGGACAAGAACAACAGAGAAATGAGATGAAAAGTTATAGGAGTCATCTGAAAGCTCCAATTGTACAAAAAATAAAGGGCATTTAATGTTAAATGTGTAGTGTGTCCCTCCCAAATAAAACCCCATTTTATATCAGACAACCACATTGCAGAGTCCCGAGTGTGCCCACATCAGATGAAGAGAAGTGACTTTGCAGCAGTAACAAGGAGATAATCATTGTAAACGTTCTGGCTTATGATCTGTTCCTCCACATTGTCTTTCATTCACCTGTGGGATCACTTAACACAAACACCTACTGTGGACTGAATATGCAACAGGCTCCCTGTTAGGACAGGAGTCAGCCGTGCCCTAAGGGAGTTCACAGCTCTGTGTGGGAAGGGAACTGGGACCCGGCGGTTTCCATCCAGGGTGGGTAGATCCAGGATGGGAGACATCTCAACACAGGACTCTGGGTACCACGGCAGAGCCAGGCACAAGGGGCCCCAAGACCACACGAGGGAGGACACTGAGTAAACCAGAGGCACTAACTGGCAAACGCCGGAGCTAGGTTCTTCAAAAGGAGGAGTACGTTAAAGCCAGGGTAAACTGGAAGCGAGCAAAGCTATAAGTCAAGTGTCCTCCAAATCCCTGGCAGGAACAGGTAAAGCTACATTTGTACAGCTCTCACACACATTGTTCCATTTGAATAATGCACACACTGTTCCCAGATGTTTTGGTAAGCAAACGCATTCCTTGGGACTTAGGTACTTAGTGTGGCCGATGTAACAAAGAGCGGAAGTAGAAGTGGCTTAAGCAGGTAGAATCTTAAAGCTTTCTCACATCACAGTCCAGTCTGGAGCAATCTGGAGCTGTCTGGCGGCTCTGGCCTTCGGATCTGGTGCTCCACCATCCCTTGGATGTGGACCTTGGCCATCAGGTCCAAAGGGGAGCACCTCCATATCTCCATTCCAGCTGGAGGGAAGGGTGCGGCCGGGGCAGGCAGAGAGGAGGGTGCAACATTTCCCTGTGTTAACAGCGCTGCCTGGGCCCTGGGAGCCTCTGTCGGTGAAGCATCTGCCTCTGCTCAGGTCATGATCTCATGGGTTATGGAATCAGGCCCCACATCCAGCTCCCTACTCAGTGGGGAGCCTGCTTCTCCCTCTGCTCTGCCCCTCCTCTCCTCCCCATCATGCTGTCTCTTTCTCTGTCAAAACAAATAAATTCATTAAAAAAAAAAAAAGTGTGGTGTGGGACTACACACATTTTTCCCAAAACCCCATTGGTCAGAACTTGGTCACAGGACTACACCTGGCCACAAGGAAGCTGGAACGTAGTCTTTATTCAGGTCAGCCATGAGCACAGCTCTGCCAGAAGACCTCCTCTTCTGGCAGAGCTGTGCCTCTCATCCCATCTGAGGCAGCCATAGATTTTGAAGGGCTTCCCAAGAAACTACTGGAGAATTTGATACATCTCCTTATGCACAGGCACACACACAAATGTAATACATAGTTAGTCAAGTCTTCATGAAAAAAAAAAAAAGAAAGAAAAGATAAAGGCTATAGAACCTTATAGCAGAAGACACTGTAGATGAGACCCAAGACTGTGGGCAAGAGGTTGGAGAAGGCTCCCTCCACAGGTAAACACCTAAGAGCACACGCAGAGTCTAGGAATCACAGAAAGAGGTAGGTAGGCTCCCCCCGTCGCCCTTCTCCTGACTTCTTCCCCTACAACACTTCTCCCCCTTAGTACCACCTGTTTCACTGAACCAAAACAGGATCAAATGCATCACCCTGGTAGTGGGAGCCTGCATGAGCACATTAGAATATGCAAGCAATGGGAGAGCTGAAAGTACTTTATTTACTCTCGGGGCCAAAAGAACCATCTACTCCCAGCTCTGTGATCAAATGAGTTAAATGAATTTGAGCAAGGTGTGTAAGCTTATTTGTGCATCAATTTCCTCATTATCAAATGGAGATCGAAAGACTTGCCATTGCTTCTTCATAGGCTTCTAGAAGGAACCGGCAAAATGCAATGTGTGTATTTTCTATGGCTGCATAACAAGCCACCACAACTTTCTGGCTTCACACATCATCCACTTATAATCTCCTTGTTTCTGGAGGCCAGAAGTCTGGATACGGGGTAACTAGATCCTCTACTCAGGTTCTCACGGGGCTGAAATGAAGGTGTCAGCTGGGGCTGTGTTCTCATCTAGGGCTTGGTTCTCTTCCAAGCTCACAGGTTATTAGCAATAATTCATTTCCTTGTGAGTGTAGGACTAAGGTCCCCATTTTCCTCCCCACTGTCAGCCCAGGACCGCTGGATGTAGATGCTGGAGTCTACCCACAATTCCTCACCACGTAGCCCCATTGGCCAGCATCGATGCCCATCAGGGTTTCGCAATAGGGATGTTTGTTTCTTCCTCTTCTACAGCTAGCCAGAGAAGAGTCTGCTTTAAAAGGACTTGTATAATTAGGTCAGTCCCCCTGGAAACTTCTCTATCTTAAAGTCAATTGATGTGGGACCTTAGTCATATCTGCAAAAGCTTTTCACTGGCCGACCGAGACTAGTGTTTGAGCGAGTAACTGGGAGGTGGTGTGTATACACCACCTGGCCAAAATCTTAGAGAGCTGTCTAAAGGCTCAGTCCTTTGGCCCCCAAAGATTCACATCCTTCCCAAATGCAAATGACATTCACACCTCACCAAGGTTCCAAAGGGTCCCAACCTGCTAAATCATTAGTGTTTTTTTAATAAAAGTTAATCTTGGGGGTGACCGGGTGGCTCAGTCAGTTAAGCATCTGCTTTCAGTTCAGGTCACCATCTCAGGATCCTGGAAATGAGCCCTGTGTTGGGCTCCCTCCTCAGCGGGGAATCTGCTTCTCCCTGTCCTTCTGCCCCCTCCTCCCATGGTGCTTGCGAGCTCTCTCTCTCTCTGTCTCTCAAATAAGTAAGTAAAATCTTTAAAAAAAAATAAATAAAAGTAAATCTTGTTTCTTTATGGATCTAAGTATTCAACTACAGCTTTCCTGCATTTTCCAAGCTGACGTCACATACCCTGTGCTCTTGACTCCTTTCTCTAATGTGATCATTCTTGCTATACTTCTTTTTCCTATATCTGGTTTTCTCCAAAGACGCTGCAAGGTAGCTCCTCATTCTCTCTACTTTTCCTAAGTTGAGTGTGTTCCAAGTGATATTCTTCTGTTGGCATCTGTTTAAACTGGCTGGGATAACAGACTTTGCTGTTTTCTTTCCCCCTTCCTCTGGCATGCTTTCCACTCACCAGGAAGCAAATATGGTATCATGGCAAGAGTAAGGACTTTGGAGTCAGACAAATGTAGATTCAGATTTTCTCTTCAACACTTTTTCTTAAGTAAGCTTTAAGTCCAACATTGGGCTTGAGCTCACCACCCCAAGATCAAGAGTCACATGCTCCACCAACTGAGCAGAAAGGTGCCCTCTCCCACACTTTTTAACTGAATGTTACGTAGCCTCTCCGAATCCCAACTTCCTCCTCTACACATTTGGGATGCTACCTATCACATAGGGCTGTGGGGAGATTTAAGTGACACAATATTCATGAGATTAAATGATACAAAAGGAGCACCTGGGTGGCTCAGTCGGTTAAGCATCCGACTCTTGGTTTCAGCTCAGGTCATGATCTCAGGGTCATGAGATCGAGCCCCGTGTTACTCTGTGCTCGGTGCAGAGTCTGCTTAAGATTCTCTCTCTCTCTCTCCTTCAGCTCTTCCCCCAAATTTCTGTCTCTCTCTAATAAATAAAAAAAATCTTTTTTTAAAAAAAGTGATATGACAGTTGTAGCATAGTTCACAGTTGTAGCTGTGAACTCCAGACCCTTCCGCCCCCCCCTCCGCCCCCCACATCATTACCTTCCTCCCTTCTATCCACATCACAGGGAACCTCTGAATGTGCTGATGCAGTGATGAGCACAGCATATACCGCAGTGAAAGAGAACAGCCTTGTCATTTCATCCAAACATGTTGCAACGTGGTAAGTGGGTTTTGATAACAACCAATCATTTCCATGTGGGGCTATTATGGCAACGATGCTGTCCACTTATTGTCCTGACCCCAGTTTTTGTAGTTCGCTTTCAAAATGTGCTTGGACTGTGTTCTCACATACTGTTGCGGTGCTCTAACAATTTATGCTCCTTTGAGAAAGGGGTCTGGTCTTGAAATTGTTCCAGGTCTATCCCTTACAGAGATGCTTAGGATAAAAGAAGGATTAATGGTCAAAAGTAACTTAAGGAGAGCTGAGGTTGCCTAGAGGGAAATGTTAAGGACTGCCAGGCACAAGCAAGCACTTTCTGGCAAAGTCCAGAAAATGCTGAAATAAAAGGGTCAGGAGTCCCTTACTTAAGTAAAGGTCTCCAAGGCAAAAAGATCGGGAGACTGGGTCAGCCATCATATGTGTATGAGACAGGGACTTCACATGGGAATGAGTGCCAAAAGCCTGATTCCAGCTTGGTGATTTTTACAAACATGACGTTGATCACATCAGAAAGATTTCAGAAGAAGGTCTCCTTGGGGCACCTGTGTGACTCGGTCAGTTTAAGTGTCTGCCTTTGGCTCAGGTTATAATCCTCAAGTCCCAGGATTGAGCCACACACCGGGCTCCCTACCCAGTAGGGAGTCTGCTTCTCCCTCTGTCCCTCACCCTATTTGTGTTCCCTCTCCCTCTCTCTCTCTCACATAAATAAAGGGAAAAAATTTAAAAAAAGAAGCAAGTCTCCTTTATTTAACACTTCTAGGTTCAAACAATCATCAGAACATGGACACAAACACCACTTTTGGGAAAGAAAGAATAGAATGGTCAGCTGGGGTCCCCCAATTCTCCACTCCATAGCCCTGATGCCTGCCTTCCTCATCATGGTGCTGTTAACAAGGATGTAGAGGAAAGGATCGTACTTGCACTAAGTTCCAAGGGTTAAGACAGAGAGAGCTCATCAGCTCGGCTGGGTCACGCCAGCATCAAGCCCCCTTCAGTAAACAGGCCGGTCTATAAATCCTTAGGATGATACAGGAAAGCTACTGTGTTTGTTCGGTATTGCAGGCACAAAGATTGCATTTGCATTTGGCAAATATTTTACAACCATTTTTTGCTGGGAGGTCATCGAACAACGTATCTCCATTCTGCAGGTAAGGAAGCAAAGAGCCATGAAGGCACTTTGGAAGTTAGTAGCAGGTTCGTGGGAGAAGCCTCGAGCCAGCTCCCCTGTCAATGCTCCTTCTAGTGAATGATTTTCCCTGGTAGCATGAATACTCTGAATCTGACGTAAACCAAGGGTGTAAGTTTAAAATCTGTGCCCAAGCAAAACCGACCGCAGGGAATTGCAGCTTGGACCTTCCTTTGCTTCCCACTGTTACCACAGGACTATATGATCGACGCTGAATGTATTAGTTAGGGTACCATCGCAGCTGCTGTAACAAGGGGGCCCAACACACAGTGGTAGAAACAAAGACAGAATTTTGCCTTTTGTTGCATGTATTAATGGTCCAGAGATAGGGCAGCTCTGCTGTCCTTGGCTTCCACCCTGTCATGAAGGTGTCTGCGTCTGTGCCACCTTCCCAACCAGCGGGAAAGGAATGGAGGACAGGCACGATATCGAGGCTGTACCCTCTCACTTTCTCTCACACCCCACTGGCCAGGACATCCACTTGTCAGTACCACGCTGCATGGGGAGGGGGGGGGTTTGCCTGGGAAATGTAGTCTGTGCAGGGGGGACTGGGAAAATGTAGTCTGCATAGGTAGCTAAATGCCCAGCAGAAACTTGGGAGTTGTGAGGGGAAGAAAAGAATGCATATGGGCAGGGAAGCAGTGGTCATTGTCTCACTACACTTCAGAGGCCAAGATCTACAATTCTCAGACCCAGTGTTTCGTCTCCCCTGCCCTAGTCGGGGAAAACTTTCACAGAGCCCTGTCAACCCTGAGGTGAGTAAGAAGGACTCTGGTATAAAGAGAGAGGCCTGATAGCAGGACCCAGATGAGCTGAGTTCTGGTACCTGCTCTGTCACATCTTAGCTAGGAGATCTTGGACAAGTCTTTTAAATTCTGAGTCTCAGCTCCCTCGCCTATAGAACTAAAAATGGGGCCAGGTGATACCTGGGGTTACCTCTAGATTTTCAACTTGATGTCAGAGTAGATGATATGACAGGGTAGACCGTGTAATATAACATATAGCTTCCCTTGACCAACAAATAACCAGAACTCACATTACGACAAGTTTCTGGTCTTAAATGGAATATATAAAATGGGTCCCATTTATAAAAAATCACTGCACGATTTAGTATGTAAATGAGTCTTATGTGTTCATAAAGTGTTAATCTTTTAGAAATATTTACCAATTCTACTCATAAGTTTGAAGAGATAGAGATCCATTTTTCCTATACAAATTCCCAACCATCTTTCGAAGAAAGGGGAATATCTCCATAATTCCAATGGCTCACTATCCAATTTCAGATATAAGCATAAATGACCACAAATACCTCACCAAAGGGCAACACAAAGCAGAGTAAGTACTTTACACTGAACTGATCTTCATGGTTAGTCCAAATACATATTACATATACTTTCCTCAGTTATGTTCATATAAATATCTCCCATTACTGTGGGAAATATGGAAGTCTGGCTTCTGGAAATAGGAGATAACTGAGCCAGAATTCCCTATAGAGCCTGCTGAACATTTTAAAAATAAATACTCTTACCCATCAATAATCGTCATCCCTTGATTGCCATTCAAAGCTAATTTTATTGAATACCATGAATGATGAAGCTGATGGTGGTGAGATGTGCCCAACAAAGCTGTTGCTTTTGTATGATAGTAAAATGGCTCTAAACGGATTTCTGATTATAAAATTAATGGAACTATTACGTTGCCTTCCAAAGTAGTCACTTTGTGACTTCCAAAGTGACTACTTCCAAAGTGACTACTTTGGAAGGCAAAAGCATATATATGTTGTTCTGTTGAACGTGACTACTTTCAGAGAAATCCTGTTGCTTTAGACTTAGATTATAACAACATACTGTGGGAAATGAGGGCTCCCCAAGTGCTGGCCAGTTGGTGAACCATTTTTATGTGGATTTGCCAGCTCAGCTTCGTGAAGGTTGAAAAGGTCTGTCTCTACCTGCTCTGGCAGAATCTGAAAGTTGCCTAACCCAACATCCATCTCCCTGTCTTCCTTAGAAGAAAGTCCATATGTTATGTGAAACTTCACTGTGCCCAACGAAAGCATCAGGTTACCAGCTTGCAATGAGCAACGCCCAGTGGGATGAAAAACAGAAGTGGGTGAGTGAAGCTTGCAAAAAAGAAGGGGGACAGATTGATGGCATGTGCCCCTTTGTCCTTTTCTGTTTCTCCCTCTGTTAGGAATTTGGGTGAGACAGCTGGAGCACCAACTGCCATCTTGTCATTTATGTGTGGGAACAACACAAAGAAACCTAGGTCTCCAGTAAAATCATGGAGCTATCATCCCAGACTATGCCTGTCTACCACCGGACTTATTTTATACAAGAGAAAGATAAACTCATAGGCGACTATGCCACTACTGTGTGGTATGTTTTGGTTTGTACTTTTTTTTTTTTTTTTTAGATCTTATTTATTTATCTGTCAGAGAGAAAGAGAAAAAGCAGCAGGCAGAGGTAAAAGTAGGCTCCCCACTGAGCAGGGAGCCCCATGTGGGACTTGATCCTAGGACTCTGGGATCATGATCTAAGCCAAAGGCAGACGCTTAACCCACTGAGCCACCCAGGTGCCTTAGATTGTACTCTTGAACCTAATCTTAACTGATATACCTTTACTCATTCTTATATATAAGAGAATTGAGACTGAGTGTGGCTTGTCTAAAGCCCAACAGCTAAGAAAATGGAGACCCAGAACCCAAACCCACGTGATCTGACTTCAGAGACTCATACTTCCAAGAACCCGCACAGAGTTTAGTTTACCGATTAAGAAAGAAAGACACAATGTTTGTCCATTCACTTTTCTTGAGCTCCCACACAATGCTGTAATATCACAGAAGTGACAGAAAGTTGACTCCCTAATAATCCACTGTACTAACACTGGATTGCTGAATAATGAAGCATATAATTTATCTGCTGCATAAGTTAATGAAACTGATGTAAAGAACAGCACTTAATGATGAAAGTCAACTCTCCTTCCCATACCAGCGTTCAGAAAAGACTTTTCAGGAGCCTACTCCAACCCAACTCGCCCCTATGTCCCCCTCCAAAGGAATGCATGATTCTATACACAAAGCCTTTTTACTAACCTGGGTCACATCCAATCTCATGTATGGTTGCTTTCTTTTTCTTTTCTTTTCTTCTTTTTTTTTTTTTTTAAGATTATTTATTTATTTATTTGAGAGAGAGCAAGACAGAGAACATGAGCAGGGAGAGGGGCAGAGGGAGAAGGAGAAGCAGACTCCTCACTGAGCAAGGAGCTTGACCTATAGTTCAATCCCAGGACCCTGAGATCATGACCTGAGCCAAAGGCAGACACTTAACCCACTGAGCCACACACTTGTCCCCTAATGGATGGTTTCAATGCCCAACTGAAATGAAATTCTATAGGATCTACCATACTTCGTTATACTGATGAGCATGAACCTCATTAAAATTAAGGTGCATGATTGCACAGGAAAAGTGGCCGGATTGCAATGTGGACCATTCTCTCTCCAGAAGTAGTGATAACTGACAGAGGCCACCACCTAAACACCAAAGTTCACAGCTCCTATCAGGCAGCGCTCTGCCTAGAGCTGTCTTGGTCCAGGTTTTGGCAACCACTCCTCTACCTCACTTTTTCCACCCCAGGGGTCACAGAGGCTCCCCACAGATTATCAACTCTGGCTACTGCACTTGTCTTGTCCTACAATTCCTTATGAAACTCTCCTTACATGACCCAGTTGGAGCGTGCCTTTCTTTTCCTGCCTGGGTCCCCCAATAACTTTTGAACAGATGCAAATAGGTATATGGAAGTCCAGAGTGCCTGGGAATGCAGTGACATGACTCGTAGGAGTTCCCGTGGAACCCTCACTCACCACATGGCAGGACTAGCCACCCAACTTCTCTGCACCTTGACCTCCTGCTTGATGAAACAAAGGGCCTAGATGGTCCCCAGTATCTGTCTAGATTTAAGTTCATCCCAGGGATCTCCTCTGTCGTCCCTGCCCTTCCCCACTCTGTTCCCTGTTACTACTTATCCTCCTTCCATGTATAGCCTCATCCCCACCATCCACACCACACAAATCCCAAGTGTCAGATCAACTGATGATCAAGAATAAAGGACAGTGCCATCTGGGTGGCTCAGCTGGTTGAGCATCTGACTCTCAGCTGGCTGAATATCAGTTCATGATCTCAGAGTCAAGGGACCAAGCCCCAGGACAAGCTCCATGCTCAGCAGGGAATCTGCCTGGGGATTTCTCTCCATCTCCCTAGGCCCCTCTGCCATGCCTATGCTCTCACTCTCGCTCACTCACTCTCCTTAAAATAAATAAATAAATAAATCTTAAAAAAAAAAAAAAAAGAAGAAGAAGAAGAAGAAGAAGAAGAAAGGACAATAAGGTTAAAAAGGAAATAAAGAAATCATTTCTTTTATTCCTTTTCTCCCCGTGCATCTTAATCTTAGAACCACTGCAAAATCAGAGTCACTAAATTCCATTTAAAAATCTTAATATGGTTTAAAACTATTTGGCAATGTAGTGACTGGCATACATTACAACTTCATAGTTAAACGGCTCGGGTTAAAATTGCCTTTGAGTATTGATGTGCCCAAGGTTAGGGAATTATAAGTAGGTTCCCGGTCAGCTAATTCTAAAACAATACACCCTGGACTTCTGTTAGCATTTAATTATTGCAAAATGGCAACAAATGCAGAACAATGCTGGAATCTGGTATCCAGAAAAGAATTCAGCCAATTTATTGTTGTCAACCGCTTATGCAACTTGAGCCTTGGAAAAAACAGAGCTCTGAGCCATCTTCCGTTTCCAATTATGTAAACCACAAAATCAGCAGCTCCCAGGAGTATCCATAAATGTAATCCCCAATTTTCCAACTTGAAGTTGGGTGTATACTTCAATCATGCAGATAAGGCCGATCCTCAGACTGGGTAGAAAGGGGCACAGGCTAGAGTCTAGGGTCAGACCTTACTCTGCAGCCTTCTGCTCATGGGACCTGGGGCAAGTTTCAGGAGTTCCCTGGGCCTGTGTGCCCTCATAAAGTAAGGAGATAAATGCATACCTAATCCAACAATCCCACTTCTGGGCATATACCCAAGAGAACTGAAAGCAGGTCTCAAACAGACATTTGCACAGCCGTGATCATCACAGCCCTACTCACGATAGCTTAGAGGAGGAAGCACCCATGGGTCCGTCAGCAGATAAACGGAGAGGCAAAACGTGGTGTTGCGGTATAATGGAACATAACTCAGCCTTCAAAAGGAAGGTAGCCCTGTCATCTGCTACAATATGGATGAACCTTGAGGACACTATGCTAAGTGACACAAGAGAGTCACAAAAGACTAACAGTGGCTAACAGTGGCTTGCTTGGTTAAGCATCTGTTTCGGCTCAGGTCATGATCCCAGGGTCCTGGGATCAAGTTCCACGTCGGGCTTTCTGCTCAGCCTGCTTCTCCCTCTGTCTGCTGCTCCCCCTGCTTGTGCACTCTCTCTCTTTCACACATTAAAAACAAAACAAAACAAAAATCCTGTATGATTCTACTTTTACGAGGTACCCAGAATAGTCAAATTCATAGTCAGAAAGTAGAGTGGTGGTTGCCAGGGACTGGGGGCTGGTGAGAGGAAGAAAAGTTTTGCATGAAAAAGTTCTGGAAATCTGTTTCACAACAGTATAAATACACTTAACACTACTAAACTGCGCATTTAGGAACGGTCAAAATGGTAAATTTTATGTTATATAGTTTTACCACGGTAGGAAAAAATGCTCACTTCATTTAATCTTTGAAAGAATTAAATGATAAAAGTGAAAATGCCCAGCACACAGGAGATGCTCCATAAATGTGATGTCTTCTCTCTCCTCCACCTCATTGGGATGACTTGTAAATTACTTAAAACCTGAAAGAGAATCCCAGCACCCAAAACATATGGATATGCATAGGAAAGGGAGTCAGTTCTTTGAGCCCAGGCCAGGTCACTTTCCAAGACAAAGCCTCGGGCCAAACAACTCTGGACAGTCTGCGACCCACTCAGAACGTGTCTGGCATCTGTCACCTAGTACCCCAGATGCCATCTGTGGGACCCCTGGAGCACACCCCAGAAGTTGCCTCTCTCTTCCTCTAGAAACAAAGACCCTGAGACATTCCTTCTCTGCTCTTTACATAGTTTTAGAAAAGTAGCAGTCTTTCATTCATTCCTGCAAGAAACAGCAGGTTCCTCCTACATGCCAGGCACTGTTCTAGGCACTCAGGGTACCACGGTAAACAAGAGAGATGAGGTACTTGCTTTCGCAATGCTCGTCTTCTATTAGCCTTCTTTTAGGGCTCACACAGTTGATCGGTTCTCCTCTCTGTGCCTCTGTCCATACTGCCTGAAAAGTCCCTTCCTGCTTCTCCTTCCCACTCAAATAGTAAACACATCTGTTTAGGGTCCAGCTCAAGGCCGAGCTCCTCCTTATGGTTCAAGTTCCTCTGATCTTGCCCTGAGCTTTCCTTTCTCTAACAGTTCCAGCACCCAGAGCCACCGCACATCATTCCGTGCTAAGTTACACTGCTTTCTTCTTTTTTTTTTTTTTAATTTTTAATTTTTCTTTAAGTAGGTTGCACACCCAACATGGGGCTTGAACTCACAACCCTGAGTTCAAAAGTTGCATGCTCCACCAACTGAGTCTGCCACACTGCTTTTTAAAGCAGATTGAGATTTAATCTTGTTTCCTAACTGCATTATGGCTCTCCTGATGGTCAAAGCCATCTTCACTTGTCCCTTTGCCTCCTCCCACCTCACAGGACCTAGTGAATAGTGTTTGCCCAAGAATCACACTCCTTAGCGTCTTGAATCTTTGGGTGTGATGAGAAACATGTCTTCTTCATGCCAGGGTGGCAGAGCAATCTGTTCGCTGAGGCTGTGTCTATAAATTCCTGCTTTTTTAAAAGTATATCTAATTCAATATACCAAAATAACTTCTATTGGAAGTATAATTTATGGGATATGGTTAAATATATATGCTTAAAAGAACATCTGTATTGAATTTTTGTCCCCCCAAAAAATCCAATGAATATTTTATACTTATTGAAAAAAAAAATTTTATATATCTAGTACTATATGTAGGAAAGGAAAAATCTCCTCTACCCTCTTAGGTTCTGTGCCTGAGACCTGAAAATTAAACTGACAGGAAACAGATCAGCAGAATAAAAGGTTTATTTTATATGCACACACAGGAGGTCCTACAGAAAAGAAATGGAAATTCCAAAGGAGCAATTAGTCTTGGACACTTATACACCATTTAACATAGGACAATAAATTGTGGAGAAGTAATTGGACAGGAGAAGGGTGAGGAAATTGGAGCTTCTAGGGGTGGTAAATTGTGGGAAGGTAAATATACAGTGGAAACTCCTGGAAGATAAGAGTTATTTACTAAGGTTTTTATGCAGACTCAAGCAGTGCCTTCTCTGAGGATGAGAATCTTCTCTAGTGACTGAGAGTCATTGTCCTCTTACAAATATGGGAGGAGATACCCTTACAAATGAAAATGTATGCTACATTTACAAAGCAAAATTTATACTCCACTTTTAGACAGAAAGGGGGAGAAAGTTAATTGTCTTCAACTCAAAACAATCTTTAGGCCCAAGTAACAATATTGTGGGGTGGCATACTTTGGGATGAGGGGGGCTGGGAGTGACAAAAGATTAGGCAAGGCAACAGGTCTGTCAACAGATTTAGGAAATGTTCACATAACTGCGTGAAACGTTGTAAACCAGGGGCGCCTGGGTGGCTCAGTCGGTTGAGCCTCCGGCTCTTGTTTTGGGCTCGGGTCATGATGTCAGAGTCGTCAGACTAAGCCGTGCATCAAGCTCTGCACTGGGTGTGGAACCTACTTAAGATTCTCTCTCTCCTTCTCACCCCAACCCACCTACCCATCCTGTCACCCCTCCAACCCCAGTGCTCTCTTTCTCCCTCTCTCCCTCTCAAAAAAAAAAGTCACTGTAAACCATGTAAACCACTGTAAAACTAACTTCCTTCAATTCTCGAGGTTTGGTTTTGAATGCTTATTTATTTTTTGTTCTAAGTCTTCCTGAGGAGGAGGCAAGAAGAACAACTTGACCCTTAGTAGTAATGATGCATAACGGCAAAAAATAACTCCAAGGAAACACCTCAGGCATGAATATCTATGTGCAATTATGCAATAAACAATCCTCCATTATCTATGGAAGGTATAAACTATACATCTTCAACAAAATAAGAAATTATAAAATCAATAATAATATTGTCACTTTGAGTAATGCTTCACTATCTGATTCTAGAAAAGAAGTAAATTTGTCCTTACCTTTTGACATCCTCCCTTTCAGTGCAGGATGCAGAGAACAGTAGGCAGAGAAGCAAGACTTGTATTCTACATCTGTGTTGTCCAATAGGAATACACACTGGGAACCATATATGTAATTCTCAATTTTCTGGTAGCCGCACTAAAATAAAAAGAAACAGATTAAATTAATTTTAGCCCTTTATATCCAAAATTCATCATTTCTGCATGTCATGAATATAATTATTGAGATATTTTCTATTTTTTTCACATGTGGAGAAAAAGATTACCCAAAATCCAAGTGTATTTACAGTCACAGCCCATCCCAGTTAGGACTAGCCCCATTTCAAGTGCTCAGTAGCCCCGTATGTCTAGCGGGTCCGGAACTGAACTGCTCTGCTCTAGATTCTGACCTTTGGGGAACCAGCTACTTGACCTTGGACTTCACCTCCCTGTTTTTAACTTCCCTCCCCTTTAAATTGAGAGGGAGAAATAACCACTCAAAGTTCTTTCCAGTTTAAATTCTATTGCATCCATAACTTGCATATCGGTGGGGAAACCCAGTTTCAAATGCAGTCCATGTTATTTGTGTTATGTAAAATGACTAGAAAATTTGAAAAATACAAAAAAGTATGAAAACAAAACAGAACAGGGTTTCTCCACTAGCTCAGTCAATAGAGAGTAGGATTCTTGATCTTGGGGTTGTGAGTTCAAGCCTCGCACTGGGTACAGAGGTTACTTAAACACAAAATCATGTAAAAAAATAAATAAATAAAGCAATCTATAATCTATCCGAGCATATCTACTATTAATATTCTGATGAATTTCCTTTCTGATTTTTTTTTTAACTCAAGGAACAGTTGAAACTTTGGGAAGTGATTAATATATTACTATATCCTCCCTTACATATTTTAGGGGTTTTGAAAAATAAAATTCATGAAATTTCGTTCCCCCCCAAAAAGAAGACAGTTGTATATTATACACGCTCTTTTTTTTCCTGTTGCTTTTTTTTTTACTGGGATAAGATCAGCATAGAACATACAATGGACATAACATATAACGTTGTTGTGTGTAATGTTATATGCTTAACAGGTTGTGTGTTAGGTTACGCGCATAACAATATATAACGATTTTTGGCGGCGCCTGGGTGGCTCAGTGGGTTAAAGCCTCTGCCTTTGGCTCAGGTCATGATCTCAGGGTCCTGGGATCAAGCCCCGAATCGGGCTCCCTGTGCCCCAGGGAGCCTGCTTCCCTTCTCTCTCTCTCTGCCTGTCTCTCTGCTTACTTGTGATCTCTATCTGTCAAATGAATAAATAAAATCTTTTTTTTTAAATATGTATATATATAATGGTTTTATACATGGATGTATGGCAAAATGATTCCCACAAGTCTAACTAGCGTCCATCACCATACACAGCTACAATTTTTTTCTTGTGATGAGAACTTTTAAGATCTACTCTCTTACGTGACTTTCACCTACAGAATTCGGTATCGTCAACTAGGGTCACCATGCTCTCCAGACATCCCCAGAATCTTTTATCTCATGACTGGGCGTTCGTACCTTTGGACCACCTTTACCCATGATGCCCAAGTATATATACTTGTAACATGAAAAGATCCAAATGATTTTCTTTCAAAATCAGTTTATTATAGGGATCTCTTATCTCTCCTGTCCTTGCTGCCGCCTTTTATGACCGTGACGTGTTCATCATGGGAGTCTCTAGTTTCTGTCCATTTTCTCTCCTCTCTCCCCACATCTGTATTCAGGGTCGCCCATTTCTGCCTGCCTGTTTGGGGGCCCCCCAAGACTTATTACAGCTGCTGGTCGAGCCTCAGAGGCAAGGCTCTGCCGGGGACAATTTCCTCAGCCAAGTAACCAGGCCATCCACCACGGCTCTCAGCCTAGCTATTCAGGGTTGCAATTATTTCGGATGTCACCTCAGGGCAACGGTAAAATTTTACTTTGAATTGCTTCCGCCAACCTTTCTGAAGTTTCTTTTCTAACCCAGCAATTAGTCAACACGAAGGCACTAAAATAACTATTGAATAGTTTGGGTATTTATCTGTGGGAGTTGTGTGGATTTTAGAGAGGCTTGAGAGGAAAACAGGGTTTTACACCCCCTAAAAAAATACCAACCTTCCTTTTTCTTTCCTTTCTTTCTTTTTCCATTTCTAATTCCTTTTGTTCTTTCAGAGGGAGAGGGGGTGTGTGTGGGGGGGTGTGTGTGCGCGTTCTTAATTGTCAAAAGTGCTCAGCCGGAAGAAGACAGGAAATGGAATTAAACGTAAAATGAGTAGCCACCCAGCAGCAGGTCGCGTGTAGAGAGGCCCTGTATCTTTTCACATCCTAAACGTGGGCCCAGCACCACTCCGGCAGCCCCCACCAGGACACCCCCCTGCTCTTTGATATGCTAATCGTGGCTGTGGGTTGGTTCAAGCTGGCAAGAGAGCAGAGGCTTTCAGATGGCTGACACGTTACAAAGCTGCAAACTTCAAAGCCCGGTTTAAAAGGTTCTGTTCTCATCCAGCAAAATAAGTTTGCTTTTTACAATGCCGAAGAGAAAATCCCAACAAATTAGAGTGGAATCTTAAACAATGAAACAGGCCCAACTCAGAAATAAGGAACCAATCAATGCTATCAACATGGCTTCTATCTGTCCTTAGGATTAATCATTTCCAGATGACAGCATGCATCTGATTAGGTTCCTCTGGCAGCTCTCCCCTCTATCGGGCCCTGTGACAAGGGGGCTCCGAAGTTGGAGTCCGAGACGGGGACACAGCACCAGGTAACACTGTGCTTTGGACAGGCCCCAGGTGGCTTCTGAGAGAAAGGAAGTCAGCACAGGGTAGGACTTCAAGAAATGCAACTCCTATCCTTTAGAAACACACATGTGACTTCCCAGTTTCTCCTAGTTTTTTCAACTTCTGACAAAAATGGAGGTACCTCCCCAGGGTGGGCCCTGTATGTTTGCAGAGTACCCAATATCACACCCAACCTACAAGTCTACCATTTTTTAAACGTAGCTTTTTGGTTCTCAAAAACTGCTGTAGTCTTTGCCTTAGTGTGCTTGAACTGCCATAACAAAGTATCATAGATGGGAGGCTTAAACAACAGAAATTTATTTTCTCAGTTTTAGAGGCAGGAAATCCAAGATTGAGGGTTAGGGTCTGATGAGAGCTTTCACTCTGGAATGTAGGCAGCCACCATCTTGCTGTGTGCTCGAAGGATTTCACTGTGAGCTGGGTGAGTAAGAGGGGTGTTCTAGTGTCTCTTCCTCCTTTTATGGGGACAGTAACCCTACTGATTTAGAACCACACCCTTAAGACCTCAGTTAACCTTAATTGCCTCCTTACAAGCCTTACCTCCAAATAAAGTCACATTGAGGGTGAGGGTTTAAAGA